>JAQQSO010002855.1:0-14031 GCA_028658305.1 Pachyuromys duprasi
CTCATTGTCGGACTGAAGACCCTAGTGAGGGAAACAGGGAATGTTTCAGTCATGATCTTGATGGCTGACTCTTTGACCCTCCCCCATACAAGCCGGGGAGTGACAGACTGGCTAGATCCCAGGGGAGGACATTGCAGCAGGCCCTGAGGAGACAGGATGAGCTGGGTTTGGATGGAAGGGGAGGAAGTCCTCCCCTGTTGGTGGACTTGGAGGGGGCGGGGAGGAGGGAGATGACGGAGGGAGTGGGAGGGTGGGAGGGAATGAGGGAGGAGGCTATGCCTGCGATGGAAAGTACCTAACCTGTGATTGATATAAAAATAAATAAATTAATAAAAAATGTTAAGTACATAATGGGTTTTATGTACAACAGTATACTGTACAGCTTTAGAGCTTATGGATTTTCATTGGATGAAGATTTTATGTGTCTGACTACAGTGTATACAGTTGCCTTTCTTCTTCATGCAGGTAGTACATTTAGTTAGCCCTAAACTCCACACTGCCTCTTGGAGTCTCTTGATAACCTGACCTGGCATACAGAAGCAGATTCTATAATGTGGACCAGATGTTGTGGCTGTTGTCATCATTGTTCACTTGCTGTTACACACATCTGTTCTAAAAGGCTAACAGCTGGTGACTGCACAGTTGCCTAAAACCAGTTTTCAGGTAACAAAGACTCATATGTCCTGTGAAAGGCATTAAGAGTATAGGCTGTGTGTTGAAGGAGTTGTTTTTTCTTCTCTTGGCAAGAGGACAGAGAGATACTAACTTGGCAGAGATGGAACAGAGCACACAGCCAGGAAGAGATGCTGGGTTTCCACCTGGTTGTTCACCTACACGAGTCACTGTGATGTTGCTTGTTGGCATTTGTGAAGTAAGACAGTTAAGTCAATGGAGCAAAAATCAAATGGTTTCACTCTCATGGGGATGTGGGTCCCTAATGGAAGGAAGAGCAGGTACCTGTATTTGGAGATTCCAGCTCTTCTCTGGACAAAGAGGGCAGTTAACTGAGGCTTAAACACTGTCAGTATCCACCTGGCCATGGTGGAGTTTTGTTATATTTGTATTCAGTGTAGCACCCTAATGTTGCTCTGGGTAACACCATACACAGCCTCACAGTTATGATAGACGTTAATTTTCCTGATTTTCTTTAAACAAACAAACAAACAAACAAACCTGGTGCAATCATGTGACCCAAATAGAGTGAAGCCTGCTGAGGCCATTCCCTACAGGACAGAAGCAAAGCCAATGTCCTTTTCATTCAATAGGCAGGTATGGGGAGTCATCATAATGGCAGCTATACAGATGAAGCAGGAGGGGAGAGGAGCAAATCTCCTCTTCAGGCTTACCAAGCTTGAACTTGTCTATTTATGCAGTTTAGACAACCTTCATAATGCCTGTGGGATTTCTTTTCCTTTTGCAGTTCTGTTAACCATGGAAGTAGGACACAATCATATCCCAAAGTTCTAAAGAGTGGGAAAATAAAGCTGCTACAAACATGGTTGAGCAGATGTCCTTGTTGTATACTTGCGTGTCTTTTGGATACATGCCTAGGAGTAGTATAGCTGGATCTTGAGGAAACACTATTCCTAATTGTCTGAGAAAGCACCAGATTGATTTTCAAAGTGGTTGTATAAGTTTACATTCCCACCAGCAGTGGAGGAGGGTTCCCCTTTCTCCACATCCTCTCCAGCATGTGTTGTCACTTGAATTTTTCACTTTAGCCATTCTGATGGGTGTAAAGTGAAATCTCAGGGTCGTTTTGATTTGCATTTTCCTGATGACTAATGACATTGAACATTTCTTTAAGTGTTTCTCTGCCATTCAGTATTCCTCTATTGAGAATTCTCTGTACCCCATTTTTAAATTGGATTACTTGATTTGTTGCTGTTAAATTTCTTGAGTTCTTTATATATACTGGATATTAGCCCTCGGTCAGATATAAGGTTGGTGAAGATTATGTTTGTAGCAGCTTTATTTGTAATAGCCAGAAGCTGGATACAGCCCAGATGCCCCTCAGTTGAGGAATGGATACAGAAATTGTGGTACATCTACACAATGGAATATTACTCAACAATAAAAAACAAGGAAATCATGAAATTTGTGGGTAAATGTGGAAACTGGAAAAGACCATCCTGAGTGAGGTATCCCAGAAGCAGAAAGACACACAGTGTCACTCATAGTGGATATTAGACATATAATATAGGATAAGCATACTAAAATCTGTACACCTAAGGAAGCTAATCAAGAAGGAGGACTCTGGCTAAGATGCTCAATCCCCATTCAGAAAGGCAAAGAGGACATCAGAAGAGGGAGAAAACAGGGAACAGGATAGGAGTCTACCACAGAGGGCCTCTGAAAGGCTCTACCCTGTAGGATATTGAGGCAGATGCTGAGAATCATAGCCAAACTTTGGGCAGAGTGCAGGGAATCTTATGAAAGAAGTGGGAGATAGTAAGACCTGGAGAGGACAGAAGCTCCACAAGGAGAGCAAGGGATCCTAAAATTCTGAGCCCAGGGGTCTTTTCTGAGACTGATATTCCAGCCAAGGACCACTCATGGACATGCCTGGAACCCCTGCACAGATGTAGCCCATGGCAGTTCAGGGTCCAAGTGTGTTCATAGTAATGGGAACAGGCACTGTCTCTGACAGGAACTGATTGGCCTGCTCTTTGATCACCTCCCCCTGAGGGCAGAGCAGCCTTAGGAGGCCACAGAGAAAGACAATGTAACCACTCCTGATAAGACCTGATAGGCTAGGATCAGAGGGAAGGGGAGGAGGACCTCCCTTATCAGTGGATTGGGGGAGGGGCATGCATGGAGAAGGGGGAGGAAGGTTGGGAGGAAAGGGGGGAGGAAGCTACAGGGGGATACAAAGTGAATAAACTGTAATTAATAAAAAATAAAATTAAAAATTAAAAAGTAGGAAAAGAATAGAATCATCTGCAACCTCTTGACCGTAAGACTTCATTGTTTTTAGACCTGATCTTTATAATCCCTTTAATTTCCTGTGATGTGTTGAGAATACATTATTGACTCCTTTAAATTCCATAGGAGAACAACTGCAACTTCAACTACTGGAGATGGCTCAGTAGTCAGGAGTATGTACTGCTCTAGCAGAGGACCTGGGTTTAGTTCTAAGCACCCACGTTGGACAGTTCACAATGGCCTGTAACTCCAACTTCAGAAGATCTAATGCCCTCTTGTGGACTCTGCATGTACCTATAATTCACATCACACTCACACACACACACACACACACACACACACACACTTAAAAATAAATGTCTTTAAAAATCATTTAAAAATCCATTTAAATTAAATTTAAAAATTCTTCTTTATGAAAGGACACCTTTTCTCTGGGACAATTGTCCTGCAGTCCCAGCCTTCTAAGGCCACACAGTGACTGGCACATGGCAGTATGTGGATCTTTCTCAAGTACAAAGCTGTGTTCTGGCTACATATACTTGCAGAATTCTGCTTCTTTCTGGCTCAAATTACTTAGGGGTCCTGGGTTTCTGATTAGACTGCATTGTAACAGTAAATTAACCCAGTCACTGTGTCAGGCAAATATTCAGAAAGAAAAATAAATACAATATGCAAAGATTTCTTTCTGAATAGCTGCTGATGAAAAGATGTATTTCCTAAGTCACCCTCATCAGGCCACACAAAGGAAACAGACTTGATGCTGATAATAGGAGGTCTCAGGCCAGTGAGGAAAATGATTAAGTGACCTTTCTAACACGTTCTTGCATTGCTTGTGCAGTTAGAATATTAGAGTTTAAAAGGAGGTAAACATAATCGAGACTAGAAAATGAAAATAAAGACTGACTTTAGGATGGCTTTTTTTCCCAGCTGTGTAGAAGTGCCTTGCTAAAAGAATCCATGCAATCCTTTATTCTCAGGCAGTGTTACAAAAACAGGGCTGATTTTGACAAAAGCTTGAACAGTCCCTTTGTGGAACTCTGAAATATGTTTATGTATGCACACTGTTTAATTTTTAGTAATTTTAAAAATGGGAATTGTTTATGTTTATTCAATTATTTTTATTTTATTTGAGTGATTGTTTTGTTTGCATGTATGTATAGCATCATGTACCTGACTGGCACACATGCAGGCCAGGAAAAGGCATCAAATCCCCTAGAACTGGAGTTACAGATGGTCGTAAGCCACAGTATAGGTGCTGGAATTGAACCTGGGTCCTCTGGAAAAGCATCCATCTCTGCAGGTCTATTTCTATTAAGTCTTCATGACAATAGGCTAGAGGAAATTCATGCAAATAAGGCCCTAAGAATTAGTGAGCTTTTCAGATGTGCTGAATAGTTTTACATCAACTTGATAACCTTATCGCAACCTTAATAAAGAAATGTCTCTCTAAGACTGGCCTGTAGGCAAGGCTGTGGGGACATTTTTAAAAACTGATGACTGATGGGGGGAGGGTCCAGACCACTGTGGGGAGTTCACCCTGGGAGGTGGTCCTGTGTGCTATAAGAAAGCAGGCTGAGCAGCCCGTTAGAGGCAATCCGGTAAGCAGCACCCTCCATGGTTTCTGCTGCGGTTCCTCTCCTGACTTTCCTGTTTGATAGAAAACAAATTGTGAACTCAAATGAACCCTTTCCTCCCCAAGTTGTTCGATGCCATAGTCTTCTATCACAGCCATGGAAACTGAGCCGAGCCTTGCCCAGACTGGAGACACCTATGGGAACCTAGTACCTCAGGGGAAACTAGTTTTAACATCTCTTTCCTGATCCATTGCCTCTGCTCTTCCTATCTTAAGACTCACCCCTCTCCATCTTCTATCTCCCCAGCTGCTATGAGGCGAACACTTTTGGTTTGAGTAAGGTATCTCTCTTCACTTTGATGATCAAATGGTGTTAAATATTCTTCCCAAACATTGTTTTCTTAAAAAAAAAAAGATTTGTTTTTATTTCTGTTTTCTGTATCTGTGTATGACACATATGTGTGGGTGCCATAAAGACTAAAAAGAGGGTGTCAGATCCCATGAAGGTGGGGTTACAGGCATTTGTGAACCATCTGATATGGGTGCTGGGAATGGACTTCCAGTCCTCTGGAAGAATAACTCTTAGCTGCCGATCCATCTCTTTAGCCCTAATTGCTTTTTTCGATATGATTTCAATATGTAGATATTGAGAACTGAGGACCTTGAAGCCAGATACTTAAACACACAGAAATTGAATCCATGTTGTGTGTGCCCACCTATTGGTTCTGATTCAATAGCTATGCAAAAATGGATGACCTGTGTAATAATTCTTTGCCTCAGCTTCGTCTCCTGTGAAGTGAGAAGAATAACAGTGCTCACACATAGGACAGTTGCAAGGATGAAAGACTCAGCACACTGGTAGGTGTAGAACAATAGTCGAAGATGCAATACTCTCTAAATGTAGCCGAAACAACTGCTACTAGCAACCAAACTTTTTAGCAGCTGTAACCTAATGACTTCCAGGGTATTCTCATGCTTTATTTATTTATTAATTTTTTTTACTCTCCTGATTGAACAAGAAAAGGTGAGGAAAGCGTAATATTATTTCTACAATAAATAAGTGAAACTGACCTGAAGACTTTTTTTTTCAGAAGACACACTCTCTGTTGCTTCTTAATGGCCATGCTAATATGAAAAGTTTCACAGGAGTTCCACCCATATATGGGGGTGGGGAAGACAAGCAATGCCTTCTCCAGTATTTGAAGATGTAATAATAATAAGCCATTTGGGATTCTCTACCATCACAATTTGGTAATCCTCAAGAATCAGCAACACTTGAGATACTGATAAAATGTGAAAATACAGGCTTCCTTAAATGACCTTCACCTTCACAAAGGTGATAGATCACCTTTATCGCCCAGTATAAATCTGAGGCTGAAGAAGATGAAATGTCTGGGGCTTATAATGAGAAGAGTCTGGGTTTCATGTATCAGACGTGTTGAGGATGGGGAGTAGCAGAAGTGAACACCATTAAAATATGAAGGGGAGGCCCAGCTCACCTGCAGGTAAGAAGCATGTTCTCTTTATGTCATCCCTACTGTTCTTCCTATCTATCTATCTATCTATCTATCTATCTATCTATCTATCTATCTATCTATCTATCTATCTATCTATCTATCTATCTATCTGTCTGTCTGTCTGTCTGTCTGTCTGTCTGTCTGTCTGTCTGTCTGTCTGTCTGTCTGTCTGTCTATCTATCTATCCATCTATCTATTTATTTATTTTGACCATTGCATTCTACCACCACCACCCCCAAAAATTTTTTTCGTGGACTATTAGGGATAAAGTCAAATTCATTGATATGATGCAGAGGTAGATTTGAAAGACTGGGGAATGGTGAGGAGTGGAGTGACAGCAGACAATGGGATTGCCGGATTGTGCACGGTGTTTGCATCACGAGGGGAAATGCTTCCCAGAGTAATTTGGGGCCATATGATAAATACACACTTAACTCTGAGACAATGATGATTTTTCTGAAGTGTGCCAAGAACTCTGTACTCACACTAGAGATGCAAAGCTCTGTGCTTCATGCTGTTAGAACTTGGTATTGCACCCACTGCTCTGACTTGTATCTGTAGAGCCATTCCATCATTTGACAGTGTCAGAACTTGGTAAGTACATGTTGCTGTTACTGGTTTCTCCAGGGCTCTTTATGCACATGTGTGATTCATCGTGTTTTATGTGTCTATAGCAAGCAACAATGCTGAACTCTTTGTCATGTAGTGACTTTCCCCAATACCACTCTCACTACCACCACCATCACCACCATGATTGTCACTAATACTGTAACTGTTCACCTCCTTCCTCATCCCAATGTAGGACAAGATAACTGTATGTAAATATAGAAGCGGGGGAATTGTCCTAATGAAAGATGCCAACCCTTGCAATGGAAGTTTTGGTTTCTTTGTAAACTCAGTTATGTTATGTAAATATATTTTTGCTTTAGTTCCAACTGCAGGATTTTTAGTTAGTATATAGTTTGTCCATGGCTGTTGATTGTCTCATGTAGGGCATGGCATTTGCCAGCTGGTAACAGCCTTCCACATGCATCACAGAATGGTGCATGGTCTATGGCTCTGAGGATATAAATTTGAGAGCCCAGAAAGAGAAGGTGTGGTGTTCTCCATTGGCATGTGGCATGCAGCAGTTTGGAGATATCCAAGAGATGGATGATGTGGCCGTTTGGAGCAGACAGATGGACAGAAATGCTTTGGGCACAGTGGTTGAGGAGACTGCGGCTGTTTGCTGTTGATGGAGATTGGTATACAGCCTTAAAAGAATCCATTGGCTCCAACAGCCAGAAGTAAAGGGGCCCTCTCGTCCCACTAACCTTCTCTCTCCTACAGAGGGTTGGAAGGTTGAGGTCTAAACACCCCAAATAAAATAAGAGTTTAAAAAAAAAAACGAGCACTACACTCACCAAAGGCCACCTGGTCCTGAGTCTCAGCAGTGTGAGGGGATGCTGCATCCCTCCAGCATCTCAGGTCTCTGCTCAGTGTGTGAGAACAAACTGGTTGTGGATCAGGGACTTAAACATGCTTCATAATAACACATAGAGCCATCCTGCACAGTTGCACTTCTAGGAAGCTTGCCCTATTCCGACCCTTCTCATGAGCATCATGGAAGAGCCACAGAAAGGAGATTGTGAGTGACCATGAGTCCCATAATATTGGGATTTTCCAAATGACCTGATAGCTCTTATGGAGAACTGGGAGAAAGTTGAGCCGATACATTTCTCCCTTGCTTCTATGTAAGCCATTTATCACTCTCTGCTCTGCCAAAAGTGAGTGCTCAGGTGTTTTGTTTTTTGTTTTTCTTTGTTTGTTTTTTTCCTCAGAGACGGTCTGTCTAGGACTGTGGTGTAGTCATCTTCTATCAGTTCTCACAAGTAGATAATGTGAATTTCATCTTATCTCTCCTCTCCATTGATCACATGACTATAGCTTGAAACTGAACATGGGGCAGGGTGGAGGGGATAAACACACCATGAACATTTGCAGGCACTGTGAAGAGCTTTTTCCATGTAGAAGTTGATGATTATACACATCAACACATCATAGACTTGTTACCATTGGAATTTAGTTGTCTAAGTTCTCTTATGATTTGTTTTCATGGGCTCTTGCTGGTCACGGGAAATAACAATTATAAAAATTGCTTTCATATTAATTCAAAAGGACAAATTTTCATGGTCTCTCACATCTTAAATAAACAGAGTACTCTAAATTTGTGAAGTGTATTCCATTTCTTGTTTATTAAACATTCATATAAACAAATAGGCAATGAAACAAACCAGTTTGCTACATTTTAGTTATAAAATCTAAAAAGTCATTGTTTTTAAATGTCTGCCAATTTTTTTCATGTATTTCTTGTTTTTGTTTAGATTTTTTCCAAATAAGATGAAACTATACTTTAAGGAAATACAAATCAATTTTTGTTTGCATAAAAAGACCTTTAAGTAAGCAAACATAATGTAACCATAAACAATTGAGAACATGGACAATGGAAAGAGAACCACTTTCTCCACACACTTTTATATATATATATATATATTTGGGTACGACCTACATGGTTCTTTGGGAAAAGTACTGTATTTAATCATTTATTTATCTATATAGCTATATATTTATTTATTGGTTGTTTTTTGTTTTGTTTTTGCTGTTGTCTTGTTGTCTGTTTTTTGTTTTGCTTCTTTTTAAATTTTTACTTTTTTATTAATTATAGGTTATTTACTTTGTATCCCAGCTGTAGCCTCCTCCCCATTCCCTGTCAATCCCACCCTCCTTTCCTCATCTCCTCCTTGCCACTCTCTAAGTCCACTGATAGGGGAGGACCCCCTCCCCTTCCACCTGACCCTAGTTTATCAGGTCTCGTCAGGACTGGCTGCAATGTCTTCCTCTGTGGCCTAGCAAGGCTGCTCTTCCCTCGGGGGCAGGGATCAATGAGCCCGCCACTGAGTTCATGTCAGAGGCAGTCCCTATTCCCCTTACTAGGGAAACCCACTTGGATGCTGATCTGCCATGGGCTACGTCTGAGCAGGAGTTCTAGATTATATCCATGTATGGTCCTTGGTTAGAAAATCAGTCTCAGAAAAGATACCTGTGCCCAGATATATTTGGTCCTTGTGGTGCTCTATTTCTCTCCAGGTCTTGGCATGGTATTGGCATAGAAACAGAATGGGGGAGTCAATGGAACCTAATAGAAGACCCAGAAATAAACCCAAACACCTATGGAAACTTGATTTTTGACAAAGAAGCCAAAACCATTCAATAGAAAAAAGACAGCATCTTCAACAAATGGTGCTGGTCCAACTGGATATCTACATGCAGAAAAATGAAAATAGATCCCTATTTATCACCCTGCACAAAACTAATATCCAAGTGGATCAAAGAACTCAACATAACACCAGACACACTAAATTGGTTAGAAGAAAAAGTGGGGAAGACCCTAGAACTCATTGGCACAGGAGACAACTTCCTGAACAGAACCAACAGCACAGGCTCTAAGATCAACAATCAATAAATGGGACCTCATGAAACCAAAAAGCTTCTGTAAAGCAAGGGACACTGTCGTCAGAACAAAATGACAGCCTACAGACTCTTTTTTTGTTTGTTTGTTTTTGTTTTTTGTTTTTGAGACAGAGTTTCTTTGAGTAGCCCTGGCTGTCCTGGAACTTACTCTGTAGACCAGACTGAACTCGAACTTAGAGATCCTCCTGCTTCTGTCTCCCAAATGCTAAGATTAAAGATGTGTACCATCACTGCTTGGCGTATTTTATTATTTATAAAGTTATAGAGAGATGGCCAATTTTATTAGAGGAAAAATGCGCCCTTTTATGGGCTGTAGTTCTTCTGCACACATTGGTACAATTCATTCGTATAGGAACCTCACTGTATTTCAAGGCAAGTATGTGCTCACATTACTACATAGGCTTCCTTTGATCATGATTGTCAATCTTATTTGTATAAATCTGCACCTGTACTACGCTAAAATTAAAATTTTGTAACTTTCTTCTCTGCCTTTATGGAGGTGGGGTGAGATAGTCTCATTATGTAGCCTTGTCTGATCTGGACTCTTAATGGGGACCAAGCTAGCTTCAGACTCCTAGAAGTTTACCTGCCTCTCTCTCCCAAATGCTGGGATTAAAGACATGTCTCATCCCTCTCAATTTCTTCTGAAAATTTTAAATTATTTACTCTATTTACCCTTTTTTTTCTTTTTAGAATTTCATGTATGATTACTGTATTTGCATCATTTCCACCCCACTCTCTTCTTTTTCCAATTTCTACCACTAGCAGGCATTTTTAGGCAATGTGTCCTTAGTCAGTGCCAGCAACTCAGAGTTACGACCCACTTTCTGTGATAGGCTTTTAATTGGCCCTTTCCCAAACACACCCTTCAAAGTTACAAGTTTGAAGGAAAATAGAGGAAAAAAAAAACATGATGTCATGTTGCAGGGTAGGTGGGGAGACGGGAATAGTAGTGTACTTTTGGTGGAAGTAAGAGAATAGTGTGTTCGCTATGGTGATCCTCTGACTCTCAGCTCTCACGAGCTCCTTGAGTTGGCTGCACTCATCTGGTTAGAGTTTAGGTTCACCTAGGAAGACATACATCTTTATCCATGGTGGAAGCCCAGCCTTATGCAACCCATCCCAGCTCTCAGTGGTAGGAATCATGAATATCTTCCCTTTATCATTTTTGCACCTTGAGACTTTGATGAAGTCACATCAGGCCCCATTGTCTTGAACCCACATTGTGGCCTTCTCCACCATTTCTGCCTATACAGGCATAATGAACCCTGTATGGGTCAACTTCTATTTTTAGATTTCTTGACAGTTTGAGTTAAACCATCTGGACAACACCTTCAGCTCAGCAGACTGGATTTTCTTGTTTGCTTTCTTTCCAACTCTCTTGCATTTCCCCCAAGCATGTGGGTCTTTAAATCATCCTTTCTTCTTTGCCTGCGGCTTTAAACCAAAAACTAAGGCTCACCTTCAAGAGAACCAACATCCAACATCTAAGTGTTCCTCCACCAAACCCATCTTCTCACTTTTCTCATGGGCATCACTCCTGTCTTGGGTGTCAAAACTCTGTTGTGGACCTCAAAAGCTGGGGCAAGCTTGTCTGCTTTCAACAGGTAGAATTTTTTGTTTTCTGTGTCATTATTTGGATGATAAGCCAGAGATGTCTTAGCTGCTTCATTATGCAAAAAACAATGGGAGATGTGAGGGATCATCACTGTGTGTAATAGTTCATAGGATCCCAACACGGGTGGAGCTGTGTGGCTGCAGCAAAATCAGGAGCTTTTGGAACACAGTGAACTTCAGCCTCAGTAGCCCAGTCTCGTGGAGTCTTGGTTGGCTTCCATGTATCTTCCTTGAGGTAGGAAGACACACTGGTGTGTAACAGAATTATCCTACATTGAGAAAACTAAGATTGTTTCCAGAGAGAAGACAGATATAATTAAACAAGCCTCCCCCTACTCTTCCCTGGAGTATGTAATATTCATTTAAATATTTACTTAGAGTGAATACATTTTAATGAATTTTCAGTTAAAGTTATATCAACTCATTAAGCCACGTTTAAGAGATCAGAAATATGAAATCAGCCCTGGGAGCAGCTTGTTAATTTTTCAGTCTGACTGACTGGTATCGTGGGAAACACTGTGGACAGGTGTAGTTCCTTTTCCTTAGGGCAGACAAGCTTTTCCTGTGTTTAAGGCAAGTTCGTTTTACTCCAGAAGGGAGCTTGGCCAATTGGTCATGTCCATTATTTATTTGAGGAATAGGAAGCTCAGGGGAATTGAACAGCACCAGGAGACCTCAACTCACAGGGAGAAGAAAGCAGAGGTGATACAAGGTGGTCTCATCTTAGTCCAGCCCAACATGGGAAACACGCCCAAGTAGGTGTTGAGTCTTCTTCTGCCAAATAGCCCATTTTTCTCTGATTCCTGTCCCTGTCAGTCTATTCAGAGCCCCAGTTGGAACCCCTCCCAAGGAGGCTTCATCTTCCTTCTTCCACTCAGAAAATATCAGTGTGAAGCCACACCTTGGGTAGGAGGAAGGAAAGCCCAGGGTCTCCTCTTTGCCGCTTCTCTGACTTGGGGCCAAGTGTCTGATGTTTGAAAGTGTTCAAAATTGTAATGCTTGGACTGCCGGTTGTTCATGGTTCCAGGTGTGCCTTTTGCTGATGATATATCCTCCGTTCAAGACTTAGAAAGCATAAGAACAACTCTGCTTCCAGCCTCTGGAAGAATTCCCACCACCAGTGTCTTCCATCAACTTTACTGCAGGTCTTTAAAGATCACTGTTGTATCTGAAGTGTGCCCAGATAGGCTCAGGTGTGTGAACATTTGCTCCCCAGATGGTGGTGCTGTTAGGGGAGATTGTAGAACCTTTAAGAGATGAGGTTGGGCTTGTAGGAGTCCACTGTGGTGGGCCTGGCTTTATAGTCCAGCCTTGCTTCTGGGTCTGCTAAGATATAAACAAGCCACACCGAAAGTTCTTGCTTCTGTAGACAGTTCTGTCATCCGCCATTTCTATCTTTCTTTTTTAATTACGATTTATTCACTTTGTATCCCTGCTGTGGCACCCTCCCTCATCTCCTCCCAGTCCCACTCTCCCTCCCTCTTCTCCCCCTATGCCCTAGTCCACTGATAGGAGAGGTCCTCCCCTTTTTCTCTTGCCATGATGGACAATATCTCCTTAAACCATGAGGCGGTAAATCCTTCATTCTTTAACTGAATTTAGTCATATACTTTTCAGGGCACTAAGCAATGTAACTAGTGGAATTTCTTTCTCTGAGCTACCCTCAGTTAAGTCATGGGTGTGTGCCTGCTACTTCCTGCTGTGAGCCTTTAAAACAGTGGTTCTCAACCTTCCTAATGTGACTCCTTAATACAGGTTCTATAATTGTGTTGTGGTGAGCCCCAACCATAAAATTATTTTGTTGCAAATTTATAAGTATAATTATGCTGCTGTTATGAGTCATAATGTACATATCTAATAAGCAGGATGCCTGGTAGCACACACACCCCTGGAAGTTTCGGCCACCAGGTTGAGAATACTGCTTTTGATGGTCTACCCGCTCTGACAGGTCTTCCTTTGTCTATCTTGATGCTGCAACCTCCAAGCAAAAGCTACCTGGCAGTGAGCTGGGATCCCCCTAGTCCTACATGAAGGAACATTTCTGTTGTGTGTCCTGGGCACTGGTCACACTTTTTATTTATTTGTTTTTGCTTGGAGACAAACAGGAAGTCAGCCCCAGAACTCAGAATTTAATTTCTAGACTTAATGAGTCATTGTAATGTTTAGTTTTTTAGAAGTTCTATTTTTTCCATTGCAGATTCTTAGGCCTTGAGTGTGGAAATGCATAAAATAAAGGGGGGAGAGAATCTAAACACTCCATCTTTACCTATGCATAGTGTTGCAGATGTGCTGGTTTGGATCTGTTGAGTGTATACATGAGGTCAGTAAAAATGGAAAGCATATTCAGACTTTAATAATGAAATAATAAGTGCATATTCTGTCATTTGCTATTAATTATTTGAAGCATTAATAAAATTATTCTATGAGGATTTCATACATGCATACACTGAAATATATGATCATATCTAACCACCTTTGACCCTTACAATTTCACCTAGGTCCCCTAGTTGAAACATATTCTTCTCCCAACTTCGTGCTCATTATCTTTAAAAGAAAATAATAATCTGCTAAGCCCAATTAGTGTTTTGCATGTGTCATTTGGAGCAATTTAGTTCCCTAAATAGCTCAGACCTAAGTCTCATTAAACTAGCAGCATCCACTCCACTCATCCAAACTATTTCTTTAATTTAATTGTATTAGCCTGAAAAGTATTGGGCTCTACGGTGGCATTTTCAAACAAAATTTGTTTTTGTTGATGCTGCATCCCCTACCTCTAGTACACTTCCCACCCTCAGTGTGTCCTTTCAGTTTCAATACCCTACAAAAAAGTGGAGTTCTAACCAAGGACCATGTATGGATATGTCCTGGAACACCCGCTCAGAAGTGGCC
>JAQQSO010002856.1:0-12500 GCA_028658305.1 Pachyuromys duprasi
GGTACCCTCTTCCATTGGGAATGTGAACTTGTAAAACCACTTTGGAAATCAATTTGGCATTTTCTCAGAAAACTGGGAATAATTCCACCTCAAGACTCAGCTCTACCAGTCCTGGGCATATATCCAAAGATGTTCAACTGGGATCATAGCAATCTTATTCCTTATTGCCAGAATCAGGAAACAGCCTAGATGTCTCAACTGAAGAATGGAACAGAATTGTGGTACATTGATGCAATGGAATATTACTCAGCAATTAAAAACAAGGAAACCATGAAATTTGCAGGAAAAAGTGTGAACTAGAAAAGATCATCCTGAGTGAGATAACTCAGATGAGGAAAAGACACACATGATATGTATTCACTTATAAGTGGATATTAGACATATAATATAGGATAATCGTAATAAAATCTGTACTGTACTCGTAAAGAAGCTAAACAAGTAGGAGGACCCTAGGGATGATGTTCAATCCTCATTCAGAAGGGCAAATGGCTTCGAAGGAGTTGACTTAGGGTGATATGATTCAAAAGCCATCACCTCATTTTTCTCATCTGCAAACTGAAAATAACTTCATTCATTTACCTACAACATACTGACCTTAAGAAACTGACACATCAAGGATTTTTTTTCATTCATTGATGTTTTATACATTTTCTCTGCAGTTTGACTTGATGTTCATAATTGTCCATGATATAATAAATCTTGTATTTTTACATGATTAATAATCATTAGTTTATAAATCTAAAAATGTCTTGCAAGCTTTGTAATTTTGAATACATGTTTTTGTGATTATGATTCTAACTCAGTTGTTATTATTTTTATGCTAGCTGCATTTCATATAACAGTTCTACCTCAGATAACTTTTATATAACTTTTGTATTTTGGGAAAATATGATCAAAATATTTCTGTGTGTGATGAGACACTGCAGGGTATGGGACAAGAATCAGAGCATCAATATTACTTGAGAAAAGTGGTGTTCAAGCACCAAAACAGGGACAAAAGAAGAGTCTGGATAGCAAACCAATCAGCATTAACCACAACATAGAAGGTTGGTTTAAATGAATAAAGTTAAAGTTCTATGAGGAAAATCTTATCTCAAGACGTTTTTCAGAAGACTTAGCAGTTGCATACAAGCCAAGTTTCTTGAGGAAACCGAATTCATTAATAGGTGATAAGACAAACAGAATAAAAAAAATAGTCATCTGAAGCTGGAGAAGACAGAGAACAAGACAGAAAAACCTATCACAGTGGGTCTCTGAAAGATCTACTGATCAGGATATAGAAGCAGATGCTGAGATTCATAGTCAAACATAGGCAGAGTGCATGGAATCTTATGGAAGAAGGGGAAGACACACAGACTTGAAGGGGAGAGGAGCTCCACAAGGAGATGAAAAGAGCCAAAACACCTGGGCCCAGGGGGGTCTGCAGAGACCTATACTCCAACCAAGAACCATTCATGGGGAGAGGACTTAAAAGCTCTGCTCAGATATAGCCCATATGCAGCTCAGTCTCCAAGAAGGTACCCTAGTAAGGGAAGCAGGAGCTGTCTCTGACATGAACTCAGTGGCCTGCTCTCTGATAACTCCTTCCTCTCCCACCTCTGGAGGTGCAGCCTTGCCAGCCCACAGAGGAAGACAATGCAGCCAGTCCTGATGAGACCTGATAGGCTAGGGTCAGAGAAGGAACTCTCCTCAGTGGACTAGGGGAGATGCATAATGGAAGAACAGAGAGGAAGGTGGGATTAGGAGAAGAGAGGGAGAAGGCTACAGCCATGATGCAAAATGAATAAATTGTAATAAATAATAAATAAAAATAAATTTAAAACCAAAGTATTCTATTATAGAAAAAGAACGTTGGTCGGTATATGAAGATAAAATAAAAGGTCACATGATCATTAAGTTTATACATTTTATACTTGAAATACCTTAGCTGACAATTGTTTGTAAATCTGATAGATGCCAAAAAGAAATATTAACAAATAACTATGGTAACATAGGATATTGATAGTCTTTGTTGACAGAAATCTCTATTCAGTGCAAGGTATACTAGTAATGAAAATAATTGTCATAGAAACAAAGCATAGCCTTTTCATCTTGAGTTTCTGCACCAAGATGCAAATGTCATTATTAGGAACACCCTTCACACTGATGGCATCAAAACTTACAGCAGAGAAGGCACCTAGAAATACAAATTATGAAAGAGTATGGGACATAATCTAATCATATGCTGCATATGATTCTGACTAAAGTTTGAACAACCTGATGACATTTAACATTTATTTGTTTTTAGCCTCACTTATGGAAAAAGATGAATATCAAAATTATCACTTGTGAAATACTATAACACCTAGTACAAAAGATAAATATTATGGTTGTATATATAAACTTAGGTACAGTGATTAAAATTAATGTCTATTATTTTAAGATTCAAATTCACACTTATTTTGGAAAAGCCTGACATTCATAATATTATTAAGTTTTTTGTGTTAAATAATTCTGAAAGAGTACACTAATGAGCCATTGCATTATGAAAGCATGTCTGTCATAAATGATAAAGGATAAAAATTCATGATTTTTGAAGGACAGTGAAAGGAACAAATAGGTGTATCTTGTAAAATGCTTTTGTAATATTAAAGAGACACAGTCTAGCTCAGATTTAGTCCATAGAATCAGTCTCCAAGTGGGGAGCAGGGGCGGGTTCTGGCATGAACTCAGTGGCAGGCTCCCTGAGGGGGGAGCAGCCTTACCAGGCCACAGAGGAAGACAGTGCAGCCAGTCCTGAAGAGATCTGATAATATAGGGTCAGATAGAAAGGGAGGAGGACCTCACCTATCAGCGGACTAGGAGAGGGGCATAGAGGGAGAAGAGAGAGGGTGGGATTGAGAGGTGAGGAAGGAATGGAACACAGCTAGGATACAAAATGAACAAATTTTAATGGATAATAAATTTAAAAAGAGAAGCAGTCTAACAATATAATTTAAATTAATTCTAAGTAGTTGTTATTTTAATTTATATATACATATAAGTGTGTATATTTGCAGATCACTATAGATGTATTAGAGATGAGTATGTAGATACTAGAAACACATCATGTATAGATTAGTATGCATTCCAATTAAAGCAATTTGGTTTCTGTGTAGTACCGATCATTACCGAATGTCTTTTATAGTTCTATCTTGACTAAATTACCACAATATTATTGTGTTTTCATCTTATGATTTTAAGTAAATAATGTGGACTCTTTGACCTACACCTTGATCTCTGTGTAGATTTTTTCAATAAATTTATGAAAAATATTCATAGCCCCTGAACCACAACATCTGTTCTATAATGACTTTATCTGATTTTAAATATTACATCCTGAAGGGAAGTTCCTTAACAGGAAGATAAACACAACTGCTTAAGAAAGTCCCTGAAACTGACTAGACTCACATAGGCCCTTTCCTCCTAATATTAAAGAAATTAAATTGCTAAGTGTTATTGTTAAAACAAGTAAGGGTTCAAAGAAGACTCAGACCAGACCAGTTTCCCAGAGAGTAGTAGAAATCAAGAGAGCTAGCTGAAAAAGGTTTATACTAAGTCACTTATAATATTGTCCACTTTGTTGATCTGCCTTCAGGCTGTACCATATACTCCAAGCTCCCAGCTTTTCTAAGCAACCACCAAGCTAGGGTCAATTTTGGTAATACTACTGACTTTTAGTTGTTTCTTTTCCTGTAGTAATCCCTCACCTGTATTGCTATAAGTAATCTCAATAACACTCTTGGTTCAACAAGTTGAACTTTGATAGTATCCCTATTTGCTCCATTGTGGGTGCCTTATCTGGAGAGAGTAGACTTCTGTGTGTAAGCTGTCTCCACAGGAACGGTTTTGTAATACGACAACAATATGAAAACTAGTAATTGTGTTAAGACAACAAGTTAAGAATCAGTATGTTCGGAGGTCTTTGGACTGAAACACTCCCTCATAATTATCAATTTGTATAAAAACAGAATTACCTGAGTTTTATCTCCATTCATAAGACAATTGTCATCTCTGGCTGCAAAGGCTCTACAGGTATCTAAATCAGACCACAGGAACCAGAAACCCTAAATGACCACTAAGTGTTATAATTTTTTTTATGTTGCCATGATTAAGCACTCTGATGAAAACTCAGTTTAAAAAAGAAAGGGTTCATTGCTTTACAATTGCATGCTATAGTCTATCTCTGAGGACAGGCAAAGGGAAGAAATGCCGCCAATAGCCAATAATATCCATAGATAAGAATAAAGAGATCAAAAGAACTCATGCTGCCTGTTTGATATTACTCCCCTGATAGCTTTCTTAATTCATAAAGTTGAGGACTATAAAATGATGTAAGCTACAGTTGACTGTGTAAACAATAAGCAAGAGACTTTTCCAAAGACATGTCAACAGGGCAACATAATCTGGATATTTCCTCAACTGAGACTCTTGCCAGGTTGTTCCAGGTGGTATCAAGGTGACAGTTAAAACTAAGCAGTAAGCTTTCTAATAATAGGTTCTTACCCAGCATCGGATAAGACCACGATCCTCAGGAAAATCTTATTCTAGAGAGTCATTGAAAAAATTATAAAGCCTGCCTGAAATATAAATCAGGACAGCAGGCCTTTGGTTATTTACTGCTATCACACTTTAAAAGCATCCTAATAAAATCTGACTTTCTTTACACTACACAAGGTCTCCTGAGCAGTTGTTCAGGGGAGATCACAAGGACTTGGAATTGTAATGTGTTTAGATGAAGAGGGACCACAGCGAAAATTGGGTTAAGAGAGAGTTTATCATATTTGGTCTTAATTTCTTCAAAAGACTATTGTTATGTTTAGGTATATCTATATCCATAACAACAGGTCATTTGATATATCATCAAATTTATCATTTTAATTGATTGTCTTTGGGATTAATTACAATTATATTTGTCTACTTTATAGTACGAGAATCAGTCCCTCCATCTTGGTTATTTTTTAAGTAAAGTATCTTCTTTTGCCCTTTCTTGATTACCATGTGTATTTTTTAACCTAAGACTTGGCTGTCATTATTACATTCTAGTAATATAATAGAGTATTCTGCCATTTTAGGGGAGTGGAATATTTGATGTATGTACAGTAATATTTATGTAACTTTTGATACAGTATTTTTTGCTGTTTACTTTATTTGCATATAACATTTCTTTGACTCTTCTGTTTCCTAGTCCTGTTATTTTAAAATGAATACTGTCAGGGGGATACAAGATGGCGGCACCGGGATGACCACTCTTTCTGACCAGCAGCATAGCAGGATCGGCACAGTGACCAGCAGTCAGAATTCTCGGTCCTAAACAAAAGCGATTGTTTCCCAGGTGAGAGGATATACCACAGTGGGGGATTCAATCAGCTTCAACTCACCCACCTAAACCTCGGAAGAGGTTCCGGTTCCATCAGGTGTTTTGTTGCCAGCCCAGAGCCATAAGCCAGCATGCTCTGATCACCGCCCAGGCGGAACTGTAGGACCCACAACATCAGAAACTGGGATTTCCAATCGAGAGACAATCCCATGGTACAGGAAACGATCAGGACCAACCTTAGATCACCCAGACAATCCCTAGAAAAGATGGTTGCCCAGCAGCGAACCCAGAGCTGAGCACAGAGGCCCCAGCACAGAGTCCTGCTTGTGCCCATGCCTTAGTCACTGCCCAGATAGAACTGTGGGCCCCAGGGCACCAGAAACTGAGTTTGTCTGTTGAGTGCAAACCCACAGGGAGGAGAACAGCAGGTCTGATCTCAGAGCACTCAGCTGACATGACCACCCCAAAAAGGTCCCCAGAAAAATTACAGAGTTTCAGCAGAAGCCCAGGTGCCCAATCACTAGCAAGGCAGAGCCCACACACAACTGTGCCTGCGTTGTTCTACTCGCCATCCCAGACAGAACTGCAGTCCCCAAAGCACAGTCTAGGTGTCCCTGTCAGGAGGAAACCCCACAGTGGGGGGATCATCAGGTCCAATGCTCAGGACACCCAGCTCCAGAAGACTTTATGGATCCACACAGGCTCTAGACTCTAGCCTTCTACTGCATGCATGAGCACCTTGCTCAGTCGCCACTATTAAGTACCCCTAGGGCACTAGGGCACACAGCTGCATCCTCAGACCTACAAAAGATGGAGAACCATTAGAGCAGCCCTCAGATACTGCTCCAAGGTTCAACCAGTTCTCCCTAGCTAAACTGACAAAACTGTGGGAATCCCTGGTTCTTCAAGAGGGTTGCACCCAACAATTACACCTTAAGAGCAACAGCTGCAGATCACTAAATTCAGAGCAAGAAACCCAGCAGCAGGGCAGCCATCAAAAGGGCCTCTTCGATGAGAGGAGAGCCTTCGTGAACATGACATTTACCACACAGGTCCATATACCTGAAGTAAACTGTAATAGTTCCTGAGAAGCATCACCATTCAGTTGAGTATATTAAAAAAGCTGAGGAGATCTACTTCAGAACCCTGGTAAGTGGATGCTCCCTACCCCAGGACCCAGCAGGTACTAGAAATTAACAGACAAGACCTGAGACAGCCAGATGTGTAAAGGCCATCAAAAAAGCACAACCAACAAAAGGAAAGCAATATGGCACCCGCAGAACCCAGTTATCCAGGAGCAAGTAACCCTGGACACACTAATATAAGTGAAATTCAAGAAGATGACCTTGCATCTATGCTTATGAAGAGGTTAATAGAGGAAGCAAATAAAGGGCATAAAGAATTAGAGGAAGATACAATAAAACAGATTTTGGCCATCACAAAGAAATACAGAAAGATACAGCCAAACAGTTTGTGGCTTTCGCAGAGGAGATGATTAAGTCACTGAAAGAAATAAAAGAAATAGGATTATTCAAACAAA
This sequence comes from Pachyuromys duprasi, assembly GCA_028658305.1. Taxonomy (NCBI): domain Eukaryota; kingdom Metazoa; phylum Chordata; class Mammalia; order Rodentia; family Muridae; genus Pachyuromys; species Pachyuromys duprasi. The sequence continues at coordinate 6,879 of JAQQSO010002856.1, forward strand.
CAGGAGAAGGAATTGAAGGAAAAAAAGGAAAATACAGTCAGACAAGTGAAGGAAATCAACAAAACGATTCATGATCTGAAGATAGAATTGGAAACATTAAAGAAAACACAAACAGAGGAAATCATGGAGTAGGAGAACCAAGGAAAGAAAACCGGAACTACAGAGGTACGCATAACCAACAGACTACAAGAGATGGAAGAAAGAATCTCAGGTGTGGAAGATGCAATGGAAGAAATTGATGTATCTGTCAAAGAAAATAATAAATCTAAAATATTCCTGACTCAGACCATCCAAGAAATCCAAGCCAACATAAACAGACAAAACCTAAGAATAATAGGAATAGAGGAAAAAGAAGATTCCCTCCTCCAAAGCCCCAAAAATATTTTCAACAAAATAATAGAAAAAAATTTCCCCAACTTAAAGGAGAGCCCTATACAAGAGGCCTAGAGAACACCTAATAAATTAGACCAGAAAAAAAATCCTCCAGCCACATAATAATCAAACCAATAAGTATACAGAAGAAAAAATGCTAAAAGCTGCAAGGGAAAAAGGCCAAGTAAAATATAATGCCAAACCCATTATAATCACACCTGACTTCTCAAGAGAAACTATGAAAGCCAGAAGGGCATGGACAGACAACATGCAGACCCTAGGAAAACAGAGATATCAGCCTAGGCTACTATACCCAGCAAAACTCTCAGTCCTCATGGATGGAGAAAACAAGATATTCAAAGACAAAAACAAATTTCAACAATACCTACACATAAATCCAGCATTACATAAGATACTAGAAGGAAAAATACAACCCCAAAAAACTAACTACTTTCAGGAAAACACAGGAAATAAATAACCTCATTACAGCAAAACAAAAAGTAGCCAAGCCCAGAAACACACTACCATAGCCAACAGTCATTAATCTCTCTCAACATCAATGGACTCAAGTCTCCAATAAAAAGACAAAGATTAACAGAATGGATGCCTAAACAAGACCCAACAATCTGTTGCATACAAGAAACACACCTAAGCCACAAATATAGACATTACCTGAGAGTAAAGGGCTAGAAGACAGTTTTCCAAAAAAATGGACCCAAGAAGCAAGCATGGGTAGCCATTCTAATGTCAAATAAAATAGACTTTCAACCAACATTAATCAAAAGAGATAGAGAACACTTCATGCTCATCAAGGGAAAAATCCACCAGGATGATATCACAATCCTGAACATCTATGCCCCAAATGTAAAGGAACAATATTTGTAAAAGAAACATTAATAAAACTGAAACCACATGTAGATCCCCACACATTAATAGTGGGAGACTTCAACACCCCACTCTCAACAAAGGACAGGTCAACAAAACAGAAATTAAACAACAAAACAATAATTCTGACCAAGATAATGAATCTAGTAGACCTCACAGACAGCTACAGAACCTTTCACCCAAACACAAAAGAATTTACCTTCTTCTCAGCACCTCATGGAACCTTCTCCAAAATAGACCATATAGTCAGTCACAAAGCAAGCCTCAACAGATACAAGAAGATTGAAATAACGCCTTGTATCTTATCTGATCACCACGGAATAAAGCTGGACCTCAACAACAACAGAAACAGCAAAAAGCCTACACACACATGCAAAGCGAACAACTTGCTACTAAATGACAGCTGGGTCAGAGAAGAAAGAAAGAAATAAAAGTCTTCCTAGAATTCAATGAAAATGAAGGCACAACACACCTAACCTTTTGGGACGCAAGGGAAGGAGTGCTAAGAGGAAAGTTCATATAGCACTAAGTGCCTTCAAGAAGAAATTCGAAATATCTCATGCAAGCAACTTAATGGCTTGCCTAAAAGCCCTAGGAAAAAGAAGCAGATACACCCAAGAGGAGCAGACAACTGGAAATAATCAAACCCAGGGATGAAATCAATAAATTAGAAACAAATAAAACAGTTCAAAGAATCAATTAAACCAAGAGCTGGTCCTTTGAGAAAATCAACAAGATAGGCAAACCCTTAGCCAAACTACCTAAAAAGCAGAAAGACACTATCCAAATCAACAAAATCAGAAATGAAATGGGGGACATAACCACAGACATTTAAGAGATCCAAACAATCATGAGGACTTACTTCAAAAGCCCATATGCCACAAAATTTGAAAATCTAAACCAAATTGACAATTTTCTTGACCAATTCCATATGCCAATGCAGAATCAAGACCAGGTAAATCAATTAAATAGTCCTATATCCCCTAATGAAATAGAAGTGGTTATCAAAAGTCTCCCATGTAAAAAGAAAAGCCCAGGGCCAGATGGTTTCAGTGCAGAATTCTACCAGACTTTCAAAAAAGAACTAACTCCAGTTCTCTTCAAACTATTCCACAAAATAGAAACAGAAGAAACAGTACCAAACTCATTCTATGAAGCCACAGTCACCTTGGTACCTAAATCTTACAAAGATCCAACAAAGAAAAAGAATTTCAGGCCAATCTCCCTTATGAACATTAATGCAAAAATACTCAACAAAATACTTGCAAAAGGAATACAAGAACACATCAAAGATATCATCCACTATGACCAAGTAGGCTTCATCCCAGGAATGTAAGGATGGTTCAACATATGAAAATCCATCAATGTGATCCACCAAATAAACAAACTGAAGGAGAAAAACCACATGATCATCTCCTTAGATGCTGAAAAATCATTTGACAAAATCCAACATCCATTCATGTTTAAAGTCTTGGAGTTATCAGGGATAGATACAAGGCACATACCTGAACATAGTAAAGGTAATATACAGTATGCAGCAAGCCTATATCTAATATCACACTCAATGGAGAGAAACTTAAATCAATCCCACTGAAATCAGGGACAAGGCAAGTCAGCCCACTATCTCCATAGCTCTTCAACATACTTCTTGAAGTCCTTTCTAGAGAAATAAGACAATTAAAGGAGATCAAGGGGATACAAATTGGAAAGGAAGAAGTCAAAGAATTACTAATTGCAGATGATATGATAGTTTACCTGAGTGACCCAAAAAATTCTACCAGGGAACTTCTACAGCTGATTAACACCTTCAGCAAAGTGGCTGTATACAAAATTAACTCAAAAAAATCAGTAGTCCTCCTGTATACAAAAGACAAAAGGGCTGAGAAGAAAAATTGGGAAAAAGCACCATTCACAATTGCTACAAAATGTACATAAAGTACCTTTGTGTGAACCTAACCAAGCAAGTCAAAGACTTGTATGAAAAAAATTTCCAGTCTCTGAACAAAGAAGTAAAAGAAGATATCAGAAGAGGGAAAGATCTCCCATGCTCATGGCTTGGCAAGACTAACATAGTAAAAATGGCCATCTTAACAAAAGCAATCTACAGATTCAATGCAATTCTCATCAAATTACCAACACAATTCTTTACAGAACTTGGAAGAAAAATTCTGAAATTCATATGGAAATACAAGAAACCCAGAATTGTTAAAAAAAATCTTCTACAATAAAAGATCTTCTGGAGATATCTCCATCCCTGTACTCAAGCTGTACTATAGAGCAACAATACTAAAAACTGCATGGTATTGACATAAAGACAGACTGGTGGATCAATGGAATAGAATAGCAGACCCTGAAATAAATCCAAACATTTATGGCCACCTGATTCTTAACAAAGATGCCAAAGCCATTCAATGGAAAAAAGACATGCATCTTCATCAAATGGTGCTGGTCTAATTGTATGTCTACATGTAGAAAAATGCAAAAAATCCATACTTATCACCCTGCACAAAACTAAAGTACAAGTGGGTCAAAGACCTCAATATAAAACCCGACACACTAAATCGCTAAGAAGAAAAAGTGGGGAAGAGTCTAGAACTCACTGGCACAGTAGCCAACTTCCTGAACAGAACACTAACAGCACAGCCTCTTAGAGCAACAATCAACAAATGAGACCTCATGAAAATGAAAAGCTTATGTAAAGCAAAGGACACTATCATCAAAACAAAACAACTGCCAGGATCTTCACCAACCCTGTATCTGACAGACGTCTAATATCCAGAATATATAAAGAACTCAAGAAGTTAAACAGCAACAAATGAAGTAATCCAATTAAAAAATGGGGTACATAGCTAAACAGAAAATTCTCAAAAGAGGAATACTGAATGGCCGAAAAACACTTTTAGAAATGCCCAACGTCCTTAGTCATCAGGGAATGCAAATCAAAATGACCCTGGTATTTCACATTATACCCATCAGAATGGTTAAGATCAAAAGCTCAAGTGACAAGACATGCTGGAGAGGTTGAGGAGAAAAGGGAACCCTCCTCCATTGCTGGTGGGGATGTAAAGTTGTACAACCACTCTGGAAATAAATCTGGCATTTTCTCAGAGAATTAGGAATAGTACTTCCTCAAGATCCAGCTATACCACTCCTAGGAATATATCCAAAAGAGGCTCAAGTATACAATAAGGACATTTGCTCACCCATGTTTGTAGCAGCTTTATTTGTAATAGCCAGAAGCTGGAAACAACTCAGGTACCTCTCAACTGAGGAATGGATACAGAAATTACAGCACATTTGCACAATAATATTACTCAGCAATAAAAAACAAGGAAATCAAGAAATTTGCAGGTAAATGGTAGGAACTGGCACAGATCATACTGAGTGAGGTATCCCAGAAGCAGAAAGACACACATGGTATACACTAACTCATAAGTAGATATTAGACATATAATATAAGATAAGCCTACTAATATCTGTACAACTAAAGAAACTAATCAAGAAGGAGGACTCTGGCTAAGATGCTCAATCCCCATTCAGAAAAGCAAATATGACGGACATCAGAAGATGGAGAAAATAAGGAACAGGGCAAGAGCCTGCCACAGAGGGCCTCTGAAAGGCTCTACCCTGCAGGGTACTAGACCAGATGCTGAGACTTATGACCAACCTTTGGGCAGAGTGCAGGGAATCTTATGAAAGAAGTGGGAAATAGTAAGTCCTGGAGAGGACAGGACTCCACAAGGAGAGCAAAAAACCCAAAATATCTAGGCACAGGGGTCTTTTCTGAGACTGATACTCGAACCAAGGACCAGGCATGGAGATAACCTAGAACCCCTGCACAGACCTAGCCCATGACAGTTGAGTGTCCAAGTGGATTCCATAGTAATGGGAACAGGGACTGTGTCTGATATGAACTGATTGGCCTGCTCTTTGACCAGCTCCCTCTGAGGGGGGAGTGGCCTTACCAGGCCACAGAGGAAGACAATGCAGCCACTCCTGATGAGACCTGCTAGACCAGGAATTGAAGGAAGGAGAGGAAGACCTCCCATATAAGTAGACTTGGGGAGGCACATGAGTGGAGAAGGGGGAGAGTGGGTGGGACTGGAAGGGGAAAAGGGAGGGAGCTATAAGGGGGATGCAAAGTGAATAAACTGTAATTAATAAAAAATGAGCACTCTCTGATATATTATTTCAGTCTTCTAAATATATTTTACTATAGATTTGTTTATGTGTGTGTGGTCCTTCTTCGAACATAGCTAACATTCTCCCCCGTAATACTCTCTACTTTAAATCAGACCTAAATGAGTCACTCTATTATCTCAAAAACTTTGTTGCACTATATTTAACTGAGTGGTGTGGTCAAAT
>JAQQSO010002857.1:0-14027 GCA_028658305.1 Pachyuromys duprasi
AAAAAGAAAAGAAAGAAAGAAAAAGAAAAAAGGAAAGAAATCAGCACAGATGTTTTCTCAGAGTTCTAGAAAACAAAAATTCCAAATGAATGTCATGAAGGTATACCTAGCCAGTAAGAAAATTATTTATTAAAAAATTTTTTTATGCCTATGAGTGTTTGTCTACTTGGGTATATGTCCATTATGCTCATGCCGGGATTTCTGCAGGGGCCAGAAGAAGGTATCAGATTCCCTGGAACCGGAGTTATAGACAGCCGTGAGCTGCTGAGTCATCTTCCCACGCCTATAGCCAGGCTCCGGATTTTCACTTTGTTTCTTTTGGGAGCTTGAAGAGAGGATCGCGTCTTTACCAGCTGGAGGTTATGGGTGTTCCCTACTTGAGGCAGCTCTGCTTAGCCTTCACCTTGCCAGCAACTTCAGTGCTCACACTTTGCTTGCCTCCTTCTGAGAAGTCTGCGTATGGTTTCATCTCAGGGTCATCTAGGATAACCTCTCTCCCTTAAGATTTTTGGTAATGTCTACTACGAACTTTCTGTTGAACATAAAACAATAGATTTTAGGTATCAGAGCAAGGACATCTTTGTGGAATGCCATTTAAGCTATTGAGATACTAATTCTAATTTCATTAGCAACACACACTTTTCTCAAACACACACACAAATATGTATGTATGTATGTATGTATGTATGTATGTATGTATATCTCACAAAGCAGGCCAGAAGAGAAACCCCTAAAGATCCTAATCTTATGATTTTATTATTATGAAAAATGGTTGTAAATTAGCAACAAAAGAGCGTATGAAGCAAACAAATGTCCTGTGTTAGGTGCTCATACCTGTGAAAAGATACTTGACAAAGGAAGCTTAAAGAACAGAAGGCTTGTTTCTGGCCCACTGTTCCAGGACACAGTCTGTTATATGAGGGAGGGATGCCTAACCACATTGCACCCACAGTCAGAATGATGAATGCAGGGGCTAAACTCACGTTCCCTTTTGTCATGTCAGGATCCCAGATGTTCCCATGAGCTGTTGCTGCCTACGGTTAAGGTTGGCCTTCCCACCTTAAATGACCAAATCTGGGAACTCTCTAAGAGACAGACTTGTAGGTTTTTCTAAATGCCATTTTAAATTCTGAATCCCATCAAGTTGACATTATACCTCCAACGCTTGTCAACTTGACACTCAAACATATCACCTTAAAGCAATAAATTTATACCTTGTGCCCTGCTAGATTCACAGGCTCCTCATAATGCAGAACACATTCATTTCAATTTCAAAAGTCCCCAAAGTTCAAATCTTTTCTCTCAAAGAAGCAAAAATCAGAATCAGTGAACTAAGGAGCAAAAACGATAAAGAAGCGGAATATAATGAAAAGTGAGTTATTTGACTAGGGTAATGAAATGGAAAGAAGAAGGATAAAACCAAGAGGAGAACAGGATGAGGGACAAGGGGTATGGTTTACTGGTTAAAGCCACACAAGCTTAAGAGCAGTAGCTACACTCCCAGAACAGAGGGGAAAGCTGGGTAAACACGGCAGCCAGCTTGAAATTCCAGCTTTTGGACTTGTATAGCCAATGTGCAGAGAAAGCAGGCTAAGGATAGTGGCCATACCAGTGAATGCTGGGTTTGACTGAGAGATCCTCCCTCAATGAAGAAGATAGAAGGGCAATTAACGATGATTTGGGACTCCACGTGCACACCCATGCACAAATACATGCTCCTCCTATCCCCAACACAGAGGCAAACATGAACACACATGCACTCAACATAGTTGTGAAAATGAGACAAGATGATGAAAATAAGCAGCATACAGAACTGTGGGGATAAAGGGCCATAGGAAGCTGTGGTGGCAGAGGTCAGGGGAGGTGGGATGCTTGTCAATGGTGTAAGCTAATGAAGGTGTTGTTCCTCAGTATGGCCAACGGTAGAGTCTCCATTGCGGGGCTGATGACATTTTATTGTCATTTCTAACAGCACAATTCTCTGATTTTCTGGAGTTTTAGAGACGTCATGAGCTACTAACATCTCTTTATTTTAAGCCAGGTTTATAAAAGCACAACTTAAATACATAAAATGCACCATTTAATATATATAATTCTTCCAAATGAATATATTATATTTCTATCAGCCCTAAAAATTTCTTGTGCTTTTTTGGTAAACCTCTAGAGCTTTCTACATCCCTTCCTCAGTTCTGGGCTATCACTGATATAAAATTTGGTTCTTCAAGACTGAAAAATTTTCAATTTTTAACAAGCTCAGTATGTTTCTATGGTAAAGTCAATGCTATGTGTCTCATCCCATTTTATTTTCCTAGGTGTACAGGCAGACTTTCCCCAGACTCCTCTGCAGGGATTTGTGGGAGGTGCATTTATGTTCAACACAATTCAGAGTGAACGTGATTTAAGGCACATGTAAACTCAGTCCTTGATGAAGCCTAGGTGATACCCCAGCACTGTCTTCGACTTTTGGTACCATGTTAGGCATATGTCAGACAGTCCTTTTAAAAGATAAAGCAGACCTGTGTCACTAGTCCTTTCTTGGAACAGAACAAATGTATCTGGAACAGTCACAGTGAACTAGGGCATGGAAAACAAATCTGAGACACCCAGAGAGAGAGAGGGAGAGAGAGAGAGAGAGAAATTGTGTGCATGGGTGTGTGTGCACATATGTGTATGTGTGTGCATGCATTTATACTTGTGTACAGGTGCATTTCCCTGTGTTTGAACATGTGGAGGCCAGAGGCCAATTCCAGGTATCTTCTTTTATCTTATTTTGTTTGAGACAGAGGCTCTCACTGAAGCTGGAGCTTAATGTTATATCGCTAGACTGGCTGATAATTAAGACCCTTTAGATTTGGCTGTGTCCAATCCCCAAGTGCTCGGTTACGGGCACACACAACTACAGTCTGCTTTTCTGGGGTGCTTGGGAATCCTAATCAGGTGCTCATGCCTGTGCAACAAGTACTTTACTCACTGAGCCATCTCTCTATCAGCCCCTTAGCACTATCAGTCTCTCTCTGTGTGTGAGAGAGAGGGAGAGAGAGCCAGACAGACACAGAGAGAGACAGGCACACACAGAGAGACAGATAGTCAGAGAGAGACACACACAGACAGACAGAGAGGTAGGCAGAGAGACAGAGAGATATTTCAATATAGAAACTTGGAGGTATATACATACTCTGGGTATTTCAGGGGCTCACAAATCTTTTAGCAAAACTTCAAACAATCCTGACCTCTGAGCTACTTGGTGACTTCGATAGTTAAGCCTTCTGCAGAACACTGGGAGAAGTCTGTGAGATTCAGTGACAGGCCTCTGATCTTCTTTTGTTTTCTGTCTGCAGCGAAGTATCAATCAGCTAAATCTGTTTTCCTTTAGGCTGACTGTCTTCTATTGTCTTTTATTCTAATCTTCTTTGCCCTTAAGGAATTAAATGCTGTAAATAGTCTCCTGTGATTTTAGGGAGAGTCTTTAACTGTTATCAGTTACTTTACCCATTTAGAACTTGGACCAGAGTTCACATTCTGTTTTTCTTTAAAACTTCTCTTTTAAAATTATTTAGCAGTGATACCATAAATAATGCTTTATTATAGTTTCTTTTAAAAATTAATATACTGTTGAGGTAAAAATTAATATACAGTTGAGGGCTTTTCATGTGGGTCAGACTTGACATAACACTTCTTCATTCTCTCATTAACACCCACCCAGTGTGTATCACATGCGGTTGGCACACCTGCCAACAGGAAGGTGAAGACTGCAGGCACTGTTGGTCCTATATAAAGGAAGATGTAGGTGTGGGGCAAACCAGTGCCCAGGGGCAGCTATAGAAATATCGTTAAGACCTGGGTCTCAGGGCACCTTTGGTGTCTGACACTATCAGAGCAAACGTTCATACCATAGGTAGCTGGACACTGTCATCAGACAAGTCAGAGAGATGACACACAAAGAGATGGCTTGTCCACCATCACAAGGATAGAATTCAATGTTCCTTTATTAACAGAACAACAGTGCCCGGAACTTCCCTAATGCTCTTGTGACCACCTCAGGGGACTCATGACACCTTTGAATGGTGGTTTATGTGCCATGAAGCATGGTGAAAGCAACTGGAGCGGGGACACATGTGGGAAATCTCAGAATCTACCCAAGCTCGAAAGTTTATTAAAGGCAGCTAATTAGGAACACAAAGCAGAGAAGGTCTGGATTTTCCTGGCCAACTAAGGCGGAAGATAACATTGTGATCATCTGGTATTTTTAGATGAGAAAAAGAAAGAGAGGTAAATAGAATTGTGTGCATATATGTTTGTGTTGAGGCCAGAGATCAATGCTGAATTCTTCCTCAGTTGTACTCTGCCTTATTTTTTTTGAGACAGCGTCTCTCACTGCCTGAAGCTTGTTTACCGACTGAACAGGATTGCCAGTAAGTCCCAAGGAATCTTCCATCTCTGCCTTCCTGGCTCTGGGATTGCACTCATAAAGCATCTAGCTTTTTATGTAGATACCGGGGATTCAAACTTAGATCCTCATGCTTGCACGGCAAGCACTTCACTGATTGAGCTATCTCCTGGCCCTGGTAAAGAGTTTTAGCATGCAAACATAAGGCAGTTTTATTTAAGAAAAAAAATTGTGTACTCCTCAAATCCAACTTTATAACAAATTAAAATGTTTTCTAATCTTCTCACAAATGTTTGAGAAATTGTTGCTGAAACATTTTAAATAAAAAGTATAATCCCAGCTGGGCATAGTGGTGCAGGTCTTTAATGCCAGCACTCGGAAGGCAGAGGCAAGTGGATCTCTTACGTTCGAGGCCAGCCTGTTCTACAGAATGAATGCAGGATAGCCAAGGCTACACAAAGAAACCCTGTCTCAAAAACCAACCAAACAAAAAAGTCTAATCCCATTTTAATTTACCTGGATTTATATATATAAGAAAAGGGAGGAGATATTAAACCAAACAGTGACAAAGCTTTATCTACAACTGTGTTTGTAGGCCTGATTCTTGAGTCCCTGTTCTTTGCACCTGTCCTCCTGTCCTGGGGACCTTCCTTATTCCACACTTACAAGGTAATGGCCTTTCCTGCTGCTCTCAGGGGCTTATGTTGGGCTCCCAAGTTCAGTTGTGATATTCTCTTATGTGACAAGGCCTAAGACCTGGTAGCAAGGAAAGGTCTTTCTTGGGGCAGAGGACATTCCAGCATTCATCACCCCGGAGTAGGAAAACACAAGAAATGAGAAAGGGAGGGTTAAGAGGCGTGTCTCTGGACTCTCCGTGGTCAGGAGCCCAGATGAGCCTGAGAGGGCAGGATGGTCAGTTCTTCTTGGAGGTGGTGCAGGAAGTAGTCAGGAAGGAAGAGGAAGTAGCATTTCCCTTTCTAGTCAATGATATCTGCTCAAACTTTGTAGATAATTTATGGTCAGCTGAAGTGTGGAGCTGGACTTATGAGGTATAGTGTAGCACACAGCTGAAGGCATTGTGGTGAGACACTGATTACCAGGGTAGCCAAGGAGAGAGTGGGTCCGGGTTTCCGGGTGTGAGGTCAGCAAGCTTTCACCGGTTTTCTCCGCACAGCACACTCGCTGCTAAATTGTGCCGCTGGCTGAGGCATTGAAATGGAAGCCTGCTGGTTCTATCGTGGGTTCTCAGTCCATTTTCAGAAATGAGTCGAGTGTTAGTGCGTGAACTTTGATTGCTCTATGAAAGATGACTTATTTTAAGACATACTGACTTTGGCTTTGAGTGATGTCCCTCCTCTTAGGAGACCGTCCCTAGTAAGCCTCTTAGTGAGCTTGTCGCTTAGGACTCTTAGTAGCAATCTCAGAAACCTTTGCTCAAAGCTCATGGAGAAGCAAAGAAAAAGGGCGAGCAAGGAGGGGCTGCCGTAGACACAGACAGTAGCAGGTAATGCTTGATCCAGAGGTGTTGTTGGGACCCTTCTCTTTACAGCTGTTTAAGTTCTGCTCTGTGTTAGTTCAACTGGGTGAACTCTCCACTCAGAAGGCAACATGCTAGCGGCTATTCCTCCTCCTCTTCCTTGTCTTTCTCCTCCTCCTTCTATTTAGCCTCAGATTTTAAGTGTACCGCTTAGAAATTCAGTCTGGGGATTCATTATGACTGGAAGTGTATGTTGTCTTCAGGTAGACAGATCTAGGCAACTTTAGATGTCCTACTCAGAACCTCAGTTCATCCTATTCTTAGATCTGTTCTGGAGGTCTGCTTCTTAAGTCCCAATCAAAGGCTTCTACAGGGTTCTGAAAGCACTCAGGCTTCCTGTCTTCTTTTTCACTCATTAAAATTGTTACATATGGTTTTGTTAGGTAGGAAGTTGTTGAGTTTTCTGGTAAACTAATGAGCGTCTTCTCTTGCTTTTTAGTGTTGTGCATTTAAACCTGTAAGACAATCCCATTGCTGTTGTATTGATTTCTTACAAAGCAGGGTCTGTATAAACACAGGCCTAATTAGTACACTACATTGTGCCCAAAATTTCTGCATCTTTCTTTTTGATTGCTGTGTAATATTTTTTGTACAGATAGCTTCTTATATATTAATTTGTCTTCTGCTGATTTTTCTGATTTTATGAATTCTGTGGATTCTATGATTTTAAACTCAGTGGTATAAGCACTTCCCTTTGTACATGTATATTTGTGAAATAAAGTCTTAGAGTTTTGACTGAAGAGTATTGGAAAGCTCCCCTTTGAAGTGTGTGTATGAGAGAGAGAGACAGACAGAGAGAACGAGAGAGAGAATTACATGCTGGTTAGGAATGTGAACTCTGGGACCCAGGCAGCCTGGGGATACAATTTGGCTTTCTTCCTTTATTCAGTTTAGTGGCCTTGGGTAAGTTACTTAAATTTCTATGTCTTGTTTTGCTAATGGGTAACATGGGAATTCTTTCTGCTAGGGTTGTAAAGCTTAAATGAACTAATCTGCTGAGATTTGTGTTGATAATTTAAAACCCATTATCTGTTAACCATATTCTAGTTCTGACTCAGCAACTACTGCAGTGAAATGTTCACATTCTGAATGGGCGGTGACTGGGATGCTGGTTTATTTGCATATTCTCCTGTGCAGACAGTTAGCAATGGAAGTAGATGGAGGATGAGCAAGAGTCTGAGGTCAGACTAAGTGAAACCTGAGAGACCCTTTTTCAAAATGAGAGAACGTGGCATTGTTAACCCCAAATCTGCCACTCTGGACACTGTTACACTTGTACTTGAATGAACAAATGAATACAACTAGGCTTATAAATTGCTTTTAATTTCTTCCAGTTATTTCCAAGCCCCAAACAGTCTTGTTAAGTATCACAGCTGCCCTTACCTGTGGGTACTTTGAAGGCGGCATGGAGTGATTGTGCTCAAACTGGCTGTGGCAGGGGGTAGGTGAGAGATAAAATAGTTTCTAATGAGGGAACCCACTGAGAGCACTGACTTCCTGTTCCTTCCCAGGACGAAGAACTGGGCTCTGCACTTGTGTTTAAAAAGGAGAACGAGCATTAGATCCTGGGACGTCTGGCACAGGCTTTTTATGTGGTGACTTTTCACCTAGTGGTATCTTTCCATGTTCCATTTCAACTTTTGGTGGTCTGTGTTTGATACTATGTTCAGTAGACACTTAGAACTTTCATCTAGACCCTCCCGGTGACATAATTTTCCTTTAGTGAGCTGACATTTCAAAGACCCAGCTTCTGAGCCTGCAAATTGGGTAATAATAACAATAATAAGGTGAGCTTGACATTAGTTAAAAGAGCAAACAAATAGATAAGAATAATATGCCCCGAAGCCTTGATCCAGGAGTCACTATTCATGACAAAACCAAAATCATTACAGTATTTTATTTCTAGAACACTCCTAGCAGATGTTTGTCTAGGGAAAAAAAAATCCTGTTTTTTTTTAATCATCTTAGAATGTGGTTAGAATTTATTATTATTAGCATTTACTGTTATTACTTAGTTTTGAGATAGGCTCTTATCATGTGGCCCTGGTTGGCCTAGGATTTGCTATATAGCCCAGATTGGCTTGAACTTGGTGTGATCCTCCTGCCTCTGTCTCCTGAGTTCTTGGGTTATAGGCATGTGCTAGGACACTCAGTTCCATTCACATGTAAGTGGTTTGAAAAGTGGAAGTATCTATATGAACAGAAATTTATTTTTTTTTAATTAGGCAACACATATACCCAATCAAATACCACTCCACACAGTATCTTCAGAAGCCTGGCATAGTACATAATTTTAGTTATTAGTGTGTGTGTGGTTTTTTTTGGTACTGTTTTAAAAAAACAATCAGGAACTTGATGTAAAAAACAAAAAAACAAAAAAACAAGCAGACTAATAAACACTCACTTATAGTTACCAGATCCAACATGGACCCTGAAGTCAGGACCCTGTTTTTGGGAAAGGATTCAGGAACAATCCAGAAGTCTTCATGACCTGAGGTGCAAACATGGATCTCTCTGGATGACAGATCCAGTGCACATTCTGTTTTAATAATGAAGCAGGTGCCAGGGTTGCGGCCTCTCACAGGGGTCTTCATTTGCCATAGGTAACTGGCTGGTTTCTGTTTTGTTTGGGGGGAATAAATATTTGAAGGGGGAAACCGTAGATGGCTTTGCGGCTGTTATGATGTTATTGATACACGGCTGACACTGTCATGGCGGGTGCTAACAGGCTACATTATCTTTATGCCTCCCAGGTAACCTGAAGCAGCTGTCTATTGCCTTGGCACTACCTTACCCTGAAGCGTCTGCCCTGCTGGGGACTGTAACCTGAGCCAACCACCTGACTCACACGGGTTTCTTTAGCTACTGATGACAGCAAGAGAGGAAGGAAGAGCGTGAACCGCCTGAGGATGGAGGCTTCCAAGCAGGGCTAGACGCAGAGAGACTCTTCTTCTGGAAGACAGCTCCTCTCCTTTGTAGGGGCAACAGTCACTAGTGAGTCCTCTTCAGGCACGGAAACAGTTACATGGAGGCAGCCCCTGGACGACTTCCTTTTCTCTTCTGAACTCTGCCATGCATCGCTGCAGGTCATGTCCACGTGGAAATCGAGGCTCACCCAAAGCTTAAAATTTCCATCTCGAAGGATGCACTCCTTCCCATGCTCAGCTCTGCTGGCTTGTTTTGGTAGCACCACGGAGAATGCTGCCTTTGATCAGTCCAGCTCGACTGATGCTCACTCCACCATTTATGTCCAGCCCATGGCCAAAGCAGGCAGACATCCAAGTCACCCTGAGGTGGAGGAAAGCGCTCCAGAGAAAAGGCGAGATTCTAGTATGCACTCGGAGCGAAACGGCCGTGCTAATGGCAGTAACAGCAAACACACTGCTGTCCAGCGTGCGGAGAGCCATGAGGATTTGCCCAGGTCCCTGAACGACGAACCAGACTGTGAGGCGGTGACTTTCCAGACATCCATCCCTAGACCATCAATTATTGACATGCCAAAGGTGAGTGGGTTTTCCTGGTGCTGTCAGAGACGGGGCTTGTCAGGGAGTGTTCTCTCATTCTGGAGATTCTCTGGCAAACAGCCTTGTGTAAATTCATTACTGCGTAGACACAGGGAATTCTCACTAGTGAGAGGAAGTGTGGAAAGCTTTTAAAATTCTCAGCATGTTCTTTAAAGATGTGGAGAGAGAAATGACAATGAATCCAGGAGCTGTGACAATGGCAAACTGAATTTTAAAGAAGTGGTTATGTTATCTTGAAACACACAGTGTCTCCAAAAAAACAAAACATCAGTGAATATATGCACAATATGTATACATATGCTTTAAAAAAACTGATCCATAACTTCATATGTATTAAAACATTACAAAGTCTGACTATGGAATTTCAGAAATTGTCTTTAATGGTTAGAATGTCCAGAAAATTGAGAATGATGAGAAAAGTTGGAAATGATAAGCAGGCTTGTGTACAAAGCAGAAAGGAATTGATGGAAAATAATATTCACAAAGTGGATGCTTCTATAATTTTGAAGATTTGAAAGCAGGAAGAGGAAGGGGTTTGAAGTCTGGTATCCCTGCTCTCCTGAGGCACAGCCTTGAGTTACTGTTTTCTTTCCTTGCTTTTGGCATTATTGGACTTTATTTTTTGCATGTTCTGACTTGATTGAGTGTGCACATGATTTCCTAGTTCTTGGCGATCCCAAATAAGAAGGGCAGTTGAGAAAGAGCCTACTCAAGGGTGCATTCCCAAAGATGTTATTTAAGCATTTGTTGTTGTTGGTAACTTCTTGGCCAAGTAATTTAGGACCAGCCTTAAAGAGCTGAAAAAGTTTTGAGTGTTTGTTAATAAGATGTTCTGATTTAAAATTTTTTCTTCACAGATGGTTTAATAAAGAATAGGTTTTTTTTTCCTGATTTGCTGACATGGTCTAATTAGTCTTTTTAGCAATAAAAATTATAACTTGCCTAACAGCAAAGATAGAGTTAAAATAATTTAAAAAAATAGTTCTATTTGATAGTCTATAACAATGGTTCTCAGCCTTTCTAACACTGTGAGCCTTTCGTATAGTTCCTCATGTTGTGGTGACCCCCTAACTATAAAATTATTTTGTTGCCACTTCAGAACTATAGTTTTGATATTGGTATGAATCATAATGTAAATATCTGTGTTTCCCCATGGTCTTAGGTGACCCCTGTGAAAGGATCATTTGACCCCCACGAAGAGATCAAACCCACAGGTTAGAACCACTTAGATTACATTAAGTGAGTGAACAGAGATCCGGGGGTGTACTTGGGTGATAGAGCGCTTAGCATGTCCCAGGCCCTACATTCCATCCTCAGAATGGTCAAGTTTATCTTCATTGTTTGAATTCTTCTATTCTGCAATTGGGCAGATTTCCCCAAACCTTGTCTTATAGCAATGGATATTCTCTCTCTCTTTCTCTCTCGGTATATTGAGACAGGGTCTCACTGTGGAGCCTTGTAGACCAGGCTGACCTCGAACCCACAATGATCTGCCTGCCTCTACCTCCCAGAGTTCGTGATCACAGGCAGTGTGCCACCACACTCAGTTAAAAATTTTTTCTAACTACCATTAAGCCAAACCCCTAAACAACCAACAGAACCTAAAATACTTGTTTTCTGTGTACATGCATGTATAGATTGAGATCTTGTTTTCTGTGCACATGCATGTATAGATTAAGATCTGTGTAGTGGACCTGAGTGTGCATCATGGCTAAGTTCACACTAACTACATGTACAAGGAGTAAGAGCTGCCGTGTTCTGATGAGCTAGAGGCACACATTCTGTTGTGGAGAGGGAGTGCAGCAAGTCAGCATTTACCCTCCATTGCTGAGGTTAGGAGCAAAGACAAAGGGTTGACCTGATTTTCTGTCCTACTGGTTCCTGGGACACAGGGGCTGACATATATGCTTCACAAGAGCCAACGAAACACAGTGGAAGTCAGTTCTCTACTTCTTCATGTGGGTTCCAGGAATCAAACTCAGGTCATCAGGGTTGGTGGCAACTGTCTTTGCTCACTGAGCCATCTTAAGCTTCAGTACTTAAAAAAAATAATAAGGAAAGGGCATTGTGATTAAGGACTCATGTGACCAAGACTATAGACCATGCATGGGAATTGAATGCAGTGTACAAGTAGGTATATCAGAGTGATTGACAATGAAGCCATAGCCGGGCAATGTGGCACATGCCTTTAATCCTAGCAGTTGGGAGGCAGAGGTAGGCAGATCTCTGTGCTTGAAGCGAGCCAGTTGCAAGACAGCCAGGGCTACACAGAGAATCCCTGTCTCAAAACAAACAAGAAAGAAAGAAAAGAAAGAGAAGGAAAGGAGAGGTTGTGCTTTGGAGAAGTGTGTGGAAAGGTAATCGAGGCCCACAGAGGGGTGTCTGGGATGCTGCAGAGGGAGAGGTAAGCAGCAGTGGGACCTTTCGGAATTTTGTACAGAGCTGTGTCATGTACGGGATTCGATTCTGGGGTGGGCTAAAGTTGAAAAGCCTGTAAAATAACTCAGTCCTTGGAATAGTCATAAAAGAGACCAGAGGGGACAGCACAGGCAGAAGGGAAGGGAAGGGAAGTAAGAACAGGCTGAAGGTGATAAAGGGAAAACAGCATGAAATGACGGGCCAGAGAGGATAATAAAGGGGCATCCCGTCGGCAAGGCAAGTGGGCCTGCGTGGCTCTGAGGCTGAGAGCCTCACCTGCACAGAGCGCCTACAGTCTGCCAGCCTTTCTTCTCCACACAGGACGTGGAGACTCTCATCCAACCCTAGTGAGGTGGTGCACTCTTATGGGGCTCATTTTCCAGTGGGAGACACTGGCACTTGCCCAAGGCCACAGACGGAGGAACTTGCAGGCTCAGGAATAGAGGCTACTTCTCTCTAACTCCCAAGCCCACCCTCTTAAATAGAATGTGCTTCTATTGCCAATATTAATGCGTGAGGACTTAAAACCAGGAAGTCCCATATGATGTCACCATATACACTACACATACATGTATATGTTGTGTATTTATGAAAACGTACAGTTCATATAAATGTAGTAGCTGGGCTACAGCCTTAGGTTTAATCTCTAGCCCTGTAATATCTTTTTATAAATGCATACATGTCTATGATTATAATATTAGTTTTAAAAATTAATTTGCATAATTTGACAAGCCTTCAGTGACTTGATGAATGAGATGCCTTTATTACACTCTGGCCTGGTGGCCAACATGCTTCAGGTGAACTGATCCTCCTCATGGAAGCTGCTTTGGTAGCGGCCACAAATGATACTTGCATTCCTTTCTTTCTTCGAGTCCAGCTTCAGAATCTGACGATATGAAATGAGGACAGACAGCCTCAGCCATCTTTTGTTACCCTGGTGAACAGAGGGGAAGGAGGGTCATTTAAATCTGAAACAGCATCTAGTCTGAGAGGAAGAGCTGGGGGTAATGAACTCATAAACTAAGTAGAAACGAAAGGGTTTTATTTGGGGTAAAGAAGGGCATATGTGTTTATACTGAGAAAGTGATGTCAGGCCAGAGAGATAGCTGACAGTAAGGGCTCTTGTCACACAAGGCTGATAGCCTGAGTCCCTCCCCTACATCACACACACACAAGCACACAGATATGAATCATTCTTTTAATTTAAAAAGTTATCTGAAAACCGTAAGTGATATCAGCTAGTCTCAACTTCTGTTTTTGTCTGCCTATCTACTATCTATCTATCTGTCTGTCTGTCTGTCTGCCTGCCTATCTATCCGTCCATCCATCCATCCATCCATCCATCCATCCATCCATCCATCCATCCATCCATCCATGTGTCTATCTAGTGAGATAGAGTCTCATGATGTTGCTCTGGCTGGCCTAGAACTCACCATGCAGACCGGAATGACTTTTTACTCATGGAGCTCTCCCTCCCTCTATCTCCCAAGTGCTGGAATTAAAGGCACACTTACCACCATGCTTGGTGTCAACATTTTTTTGTTGTTGTTGTATATGCTTTTCTTTCCTGTTTCATCCTTGAAATCAAGGTAAACCTGGAAACAACCCAGATGTCCCTCAGTTGAGGAATGGATACAGAAATTGTGGTACTTTTACACAATGGAATACTACTCAGCAATAAAAAAGGAGGAAATCATGAAATTCGCAGGCAAATGGTGGGACCTGGAAACGATCATTCTAAGTGAGGTATCCCAAAAGCAGAAAGAAACATATGGTATATACTCACTTATATAGACCTATAGGATAGGAAGGTCATGCTGAAATCTACACACCTAGGGAAGATGTACAAGAAGGAGGACCCAGGATGGTATGATCAATGCTCATTTGGATGGACTAATGGGAGGGACATTGAATGGGGGAGAAAACAAACAACAGGACAGGAGCATACCAAAGAGGGCCTATGAAAGAATCAGTATAGCAAAGTATCAAAACAGATATTAAGACTCTCGGTTAAGCCCTTGGCAGAGGGCTGGAAGTAATAGTAAAAATAGGGGAAGTTAGTAAGACTTGGGGAGAACAAGAGCTCCACAAAGACCAAACTGAGCAGGGCACAAGGGTCTTATATGGGACAGTTTCTCCAACCAGGGACCATGGTATGGAT
>JAQQSO010002858.1:0-14027 GCA_028658305.1 Pachyuromys duprasi
ATGAGCGTTTCTTTAAGTGTTTTAACAGAAAAAATCTTTGTGTATGAATGATTTATTTAACGTTGTTAATTTTCAAAAAGCATTCAGTATATATCTTTATTGAATACCAGAAAAATCTTGCTCTTGCAATGTTAGCAAATAGGATACATAAGTTCTATGATAATCAAAGACTGATCAAAGTTTAACCTTCTGTTAACAGGAATTGAATCTCTAAGCCATTCTGAAACATACCTTAAGGCAGTCTTAAACACCTTAAACACTGCCGCACAGACCATGCTGCTCGTGTCATACAAAAGAGCGTTTTCTCTCCAATAACAAACACGACTCCTGATCAGCTTAGAGGCCATGTGTTGAGAGGGAAAATTACAGCTCATATAACATGTCTGAATCAATAAGAGACTTGGAATTTCAGAGAACAAGAAATTGTATAGGCATGAAATTAACTCATTTTTTTAACATACTTGTTTTTGGAAGTTCTTAGTTGGCAAGGCATAACCTAGCTTATGTGAACTCATTAACTCCATTAACAGTCTTAAGTAGTCTATTTAGGAAGTGGTTGGGACAAAAGATTTGAAAATATTGGAAAAGGCTAAACATTGTTATTTTAATCCTGCAGCTGTGTTTCAATTAAATTATTGGCAATTGTAAACAAGTCTGGACATCGCAGCTGACTTCACTGCCTGAGCTTATTCGTTCCTGCAGTGAACTTTACCAGCTGTGTTTGCCAAATTGTGATTTCAATTTTAATTTGGCAGAAGAGTTAGCCTCTCACACCATAGACTCACAGCTGGAATGAGCTTTGCTGGAAGCAAATGGAGAATTTTCAGATACTTTGGACTTCTGTACTCATTGTTGAGGCCAGGTTCAAACACACAACAGCAGCAGCAGTGCATTCTTATTTCTGTTACACCAAACTGTTCTTTATGCTAAACCTTAACTTAAAATTAGGCACACTTAACAATCAATGTGTCTTACACTATATGCAACAGGATTTAAATGGTTAAAAATGCATCCAGCTAAACTAGAAAGCTGAAAAACAAAACAAAAAAACGAAAACACCAAAAACAAGAAGCATAGGTGTAGCCAAAGCTACATGCATTAGGGATATTTGTTAAAAGACAGTTTTATTTTTGAGAGTTCAATACACACAAAAAAAATATGTACAGAGAAATAAAATATCACCTCATCTAACTTTCAGAGTAACTTCATATGATGATGAATGTCTTTATTCTCTCGATGGCCTTGTGACTTCATTAAGATTTGCTAACTTCTATGTGACAAAGAAAGGCTTTGGACCGATATTGCTGGTTTTTCCCATGTGAAAAGGTACAGGAGATTCCTTAATATCTAACATTCATCAGCTAATTAAGAATGTTTATGGCATCATTTTTTCCCAGTGAACTGTTACGTGAGAAGGAAAACTTACTGTTACACAATGCATCTTTAGAATAACATGAAAGACTTCTATAAATGGCATTCTGTCCTCTTGTTCAATGACACTTCTAATCCATCAGCATTATGCAGGCTCATGCCATAGGGGAAAGAATAAAGTATCCAAGTCCCTGTCTATGTGACAGGTAGTCACAATCAAGTTCCCTCACAGTAAAATGCTGGAAGTAAAATAAGGTGAAAAAATTGTCTCAAACAGATGCTGAGAGCAAAGTGCAGTGGGGGAAAAGGCACCAATGGGGACCTGCTCAAGTAGAGCAGGCCTTCAGAAATGGAGATAGTAATGGAGAATACCTCAGGAAAAACAACATTCTTTGGAAGCCCTTGTTTTTATCTCTAATTAAATGGAGAATAATGGGATAGAATTGAGACACATTTCTACCTAGTATGTACCTACCCATTGTGTGATCCTAAACTTAATACTTTTCTCCAGCAAAGCGTGGAATTAAAGAAATAACTTAAGGCTTCATTGATCTTTTCTAAAGACCTTATTTTTATACTTGAGTGCTTAAAAATTAGGATTTAAGGGGCTGGGGGATTTATAAACCTTGGGCAGTGGGAGGGATTTTGAGGGTGAATATGTTTGATTTGAGGGGGTCAATGGGTCAGGTATATATGATTTGCATGTAGTGGTACAGTGCCTTATATTCCATGCATTAACGTAGTCTATCACAAGAAAGAGAACAGAGTACTTAATTATCCTATAAGTAGAAGAAAATCTTCAGGTAAAGTCAAAGGTCATTTGAGAAGTAAAGGCACCATGGCATCTTATTAGCATAGGGTGTGCATCTCCAGAAATAGATAGCTAACTGAATTGGTTTGGCTTCCTTTATCAGGAAAGGGGCTGGCCTGTGATCTTTCTGAAGGCTATGTGACCTGGTTTATCTAGTTTGGCAAGAGGCAGCAGGTGACTTTTAGAAGACTGATGTGAAAAGGAGTCCACTGTGATAGACAGAACTCAGTTTGGCTATCTGGATAAGTCAGATTTCAACTTTATCCAGCAGAGCTCCATATCTTCTTATTGTGTTTTCTGCCTCTGGAGTTTAAGATACCATATATAAGAGTGTATGTACCTTTCTACTCAGTTGTTTACCATTTTATCCAATGGCTGAATAACTACATCAGAATTATTGAGTCATCTGACCATTATGATTTTAAGACATCTCTCGTAGTTGACTCCAAAGGGTAACAAGGATAATGGACTTGTAGACCATAAATGTGAAATGGTAAGATCTATTTAGTCATAGCCTTAGGTTGCAAATTCCAATCTAGTCAAGAACCTCCTGATTCCACTTCTATAGTTTCTCATTATGATCATGAGTGGAAGATTTCTCAATGTTCTGAAGACAAAAGAAACAGTTCCGAATTCTTTTTCTGAGTCCAACCTTCCTTCTTTGCCTTGAGCTGTTATACTAGAGTGCGATCCCTTGCAGGAGTCAGCTTCAGATCTGACTTGGTAGACCTATTCAAAGGAGCACTGGGATGTACCAAGTTGTCTCTAAAAGATAACAATCCAAAGGAGAAACTTTTAATAGGAAAGACACATATTATGTACAAAAGAAGCTGGCCTCTTCAGTTTATGAGATAATCAATCTGGGACACCATTTAAATAGACTTGGAGCAGTAACATTCTAACTATTGAGAAGTATGCCTTGATCTACTCTGAGAAATGTAAGACTGTCAACCACACTGTGACATATTTTTAAGGTATGCTCTCACCCAATGTCACACATTTATCTTTCAGAGGAACAGCCTCACCCCTCTAAAAGCTCTTGCAGTTTTAAGCTATTATATGCAGAATTTGTCATTTCAGGAAATATTTTCATATTCCTGCTTAAAGAATATTTTACTATCAAAATTAGGCCACTAGCCCTGTCTGTATCTCTACCTATATAGGGAATTAGTAATTGTTGTTTATCACAAGTAATTTTGAGAGATATTAAACATGGTTTATCTTAATCATCATGCCTGTTATAAATTTCCATCTGTCCTTCCTACAAATTGCATGAACATGAGCAGGCACATAGCTTATTAAATCTGTTTCTTTATAGCTTAATTTGAGAAAAACTAGTGTTCAACTAAAATGCATGTAATAAATAAGGAAGGAATTAAAAGTACCATCCAGTTAGAAGTACTTGCATGAGTTAAATCTGTATTGCAAACTACTGGTTGAGAGAGAGATGAAGAAAATTTGTGAGTGTTTAGATTTTAGATTAAATAATTGAAGCCCAAATGAAGGAAAGGAAGGTATCCATGAAGACCCCCACTTTATTATCTCTCTCCCTTTGTTCAATTGTTGCCTACACAATTCCCCTGTAGTTTATTGAAATATTATCTTTAAATACAGATTACTAGAAAAAGAACAGAGACTATCAGAACACATGAAAAGTCCTAAATGGCTAAATTAAAAACAAAACAAAACAAAACAAAAAAAAAACCCAGATATTTACATTACATTAATTTGATTTATAAACTTATGTCTCATCCTAGACTATATCCCTTGACCTCCACTTCCTAAAATCTAAAGAATTGATTGTGCTCAATGGGTTTTACTCATTTCTAGTAGTTTCTACTTTTTGGAGAGAAAGTTGGTAGCGGATAAGAACTGAATGTATGAAAATGTCCTCAGCTGCCTCTTGGCTGCACCTTAGCTTACTGCTCTGTTGCTGGCCAGCCAGTTTCCAATCCCAGCCTGTCCTCACTTGCAATCCTCCCCCAGCTACGTTACACATCAGTTCATCAGCAGAGCCACTAAACGAAGTAACAACAGACATGCAAGTCTTTTCTTGAAAAATGCTTGTCTTCTCTCACCTTGTAAACTCAGGACCAACTGCTGGGAATCTGGACTTGTTTGGAAATTTCACTTTACTGCTTGAATGCCAGATCCAACCAACACAACTTTGACATCAATTAACAGCATGACAAATTGGCAGAGATGCTAGAAACAGCTTCTGTGCTGTCAGTGAACCATAGCTGTTGAGAAACAGCCCTTGCAGTAACACTCTGTCATCCCATGACACTGCTGACAGACCCCTTCCTCACAGTCCCAGACTGACACAACACACATGAATTTACATTCTTACCAGTCTGAATATATGTCTGTTATGGAACTTTCAGACACAGGCACCAATCAGGAAGCAAAAACATGAGATACTGGTGCTCCTTTGCAATGGCATTCAGGCACATATGTGCCCCTCCCCCAATTCTTAAACATAATGAATAGTTTGATCACACAGTCAACTCTTCAAGACAGCATAGCTGTGAGCATGAACAATCTGCAAAGGCAGAGACCAAGGTGTGCAGTTCTGGCTATCCATACTCTCATTTGCACCCTTGCAAATCCAGTATTCATAAGGCCATGCAACAGGAGCTGCATTTTGCAAACAGTTGTACACAGAGAGACAAACTCAGTCAAACATGTACATGAGCTTGAAGAAATATAATTTAAAGAACTATGTATGCCTCCGTGTTTATACTGACTGCAGACCAGTTTCATGGTAGAGTGAGAAAGTACAGATGTTATTCTTCTCTGAACTGAGCCTGTAAAATGCAGGGGGAAGTGAGGATATGTTCTATCCCTTCCTGTTTTAATATATTTATCTATGAATATTTTTACTCTCTCATCCATTGTAATTGAGATATGTTTAGTAACAAAGTGGTGAAACATTTGTTATATTAATGTAGCATTTGTGTAAAAACACACTGCCTTAAAATGATGATGTTGCCTGGGGCGTAGGCCCATTGACTCTGAGATTCCTTTATGGTCCTTCTAATTTAAGAGGTTGAGCAAAAATTAAATCTTTTTACTTCATCTACCACATGTAAATACCTCTGGAAATTTGAGCTTCATGACTAGAACAACAATAAATAAATATATAGATAGATAAATGAATAAATAAATAAATAAATAAATAAATAAATAAATAAATAAATAATAGATGAGAGAAAGAGAATGAGAAGGAGGCTGTTTCATCCATCAGATGCTAGAGGAGATACATTACTTTATTAGTTAACTCACTTTTGGAAAACAAAGAATCTACTGTTGACTTCATGGCTGAAAACATCTGGGGAAGGGAAGAGAGAAAAGCAAAGTAGGTTTATTTACTCAGGTTAAAGGCAAGATGCAGAGCCTGGGACAGGACACAGGATCCCTTGCTGAGTGCCCCTGTAACATGGATGTTAAGCTCTGAGACTCACAAATGTCTTACACATAAAATGAAAAAGATAACATATCACTAAATTTTCAGTGATCTTTGGGTACACAAAGTAATGTTCACATTTATCTTTCTAATACTTTTTCAAACTGGACTAGTTTAATGTTAATGTAGTGAAAGGCCTAGTCTGCTATCAATGTAGTGACTGGTCTTATCTGCTATAAAGTTTTACAATCAAATCAAATCCTACTTCTCAGTTCCTCTGCTTAGAAAATGCCATCTCTTGGTCTGCTGTGATGTTAAAATTCATTCACACATGAGTCTTACCTTGAAGGAGGGAAATCTTACCTAGAACTAGAAATAAGCCTTCCATACTGGCTGTGTCTATTCTTTGACACATAGGCAATTCAATTTACAAAATTGACCTTTGAAATGTTAGGTAACACCAAATAACAGATGCCTTAGCTATCAATGTACTTTGTGATTTAATTTATTGTGATCATAAATCTGAATTGCCATGTTGTTCCAGTATTTTTCAAAATGCTAAATTCAACACGATGAGTTATTCTTGTAGTCACAACCATGCTAGAGGCTGAGGTGAGAAGATCGTTTGAGTCTAGGAGTTTGAAAGCAGTGTAGAGAACATAGCAAGATGGAAGCTGGCTCAAAGTCCTGAGATAATGGGGTAGATTTGAAAAATAATTTTAAAATGTTTGAATAAAACTCCAAAAACCTTGAGGGAAGCTTATCAGTCTATATGCCCTAAAAAGAATTGAATACAAAAAAGTCAGTCTTTTGGAGGCAGTGGTTCTCAGCCTTCCTGATGCTGTGACCCTTGAATACAGTTCCTCATGCTGTGGTGAACTGCAACCACGAAATTATTCTTGTTGCTACTTCATATCATAACAATTTGCTACTGTTATGAATTGTGATGTAAATATCTGTGTTTTCTGGTGGTCTTAGGTGACTCCTGTAAAAGTATCATTCAACATCCAAAGGAGTCTCACTGCATAGGTTGAAAACCACTGTTTTAGGTAGAGGTATGCAGAGTAGTAGGTTTCTTATGGTGTTTTCATATCTACTAGACTTAATGAAACTCCCGCTACCAACTCCTCTATTATTAGTCAAGTGATCCTTAATCTGTAAAGAGTTGCATATGATTCTTAATCTTGAAATGTTACACACAATATAGATTTTCCCACATTAGAGTTTATATCACTCCCTACAACAAGCAGATTGATAAGCACTCACCTCTCATTGAAATTCTGTGAGGGTTGGAATTTAGTCTCTTTTTCAATGACTCATTCCTATTTTCTGGGTAGGTACTTCTTCCACACTCACAATGGATTCTCTGTGTTTTGCTGAATTAGTAAATTACCTCAAATACTTCCATTTGGAACCCCTGCCCCATGTGGTAAACACACACACAGTTTGTTTTTTTGTTTGTTTGTTTGTTTTTTCTATTACAAAAGTCCTAATTGAAGTACTAAAAGTGTACTTTGGAGTGCTTGCATTGCCTGTGAAAGGGTCAGGGTTTGCACCTCTGCACTCACAATTAAAAAATGTGAATGAACTTGGGGCTATAACAATGTTTTACTCTTTTCTCAGTTTGCCATTAAATATTTAAAAAGCTTTATGTTACATGAAATACATACTAGTGAGAATTTTATGTAGGGACAAAAATATTAAAATAACATAAAATGGCTTAATAGAAAAATTTATCTTGACAATTCTTTCAGAGAAGCCAAGTACTTCTTGTCCCTCTCTTGGATTTCTACATGAAATCCCACCTGTATGTGAGACATCACCTCTACATGAGACCTCACCTCTATGTGAAGTCCCACCTCCACACAAGACCCCAGAGGAGGTCTGACTACTTTCTGACTTACTACTAATATATATTTTCACCATCAGTTTTATTTGGACTAACATTCTGCAATTACTTATATGTGGTACAAATTTCTAAGTCATCTTCCTCGAGGGATTTCTCCTTCACTATTCAGGAGTCAGTGAAGCTCTTGCAAAACTAGCTCAACAACTTCCTTGAAACAGAGCAAATCATAGTCCACTGTTTTCTTTCTCAAATTTCTCTTTGCTTCTTTCTTTGTCTCAACCAATGTCATCTGTGTTCACCCAGTAAATGCATTCATCTCTCCTCACTAGGACTTAACTTCTCTCTCTGAGTCCATCTCTACTGACTTTTAATAATATCGTTTAGAAGGAAATCTAGTGCATAAAGGGTGCATCAAACACTCATTCATGGGAATGCCTAGAAGAGCATACAAAGACTTGCCAGAGGACAGTCCCTCACTGTATCCATAATACTATGATGGTGGGAGAAGCAAGTGGTTTCACCTTATCGTGACTGGTGAGAGGAGGAAGAAGAGGAGCTGAAAATAATTTTGCTGCTGTGGATCTATGCTTCCTTGGGAGAATCAAGGCTCAAATTTTATATAATCTGACACATCACTGAAAAATATGCTCCCACGGTGTTTCACAGGGAAAGGTCTATTGATGGAGACTTGAGAGAGGTGGTATAATCCATTCACTGTGAAAACAGCTGTTCCTGTAAGAACCCATCCCATCCAAAGACAAAAACTTGTCAAGATGAGGCAGCACAGAATCCATACAAAGATGCTACAAGAAAGACTAGAAACATGAGGATGATGACTAAGTGTTGGCAGAAAAATATTACCACAGAACAGATGTGAGTATGAGCAAACACAGGGACACAGTGAGATCTTAAAAACCCACTTTACAAAAAGAGCATGAGTAAAAAATGTCAAGTTAACCAGAAGAGATGAGCCACAGGCTGGCAAAAGTTGGCAAGTAAGCACAAAAGACAGAGCAAACAGCATCGACAAAATCAAGTCGGCATTGGAAGCAGCACAAAGGAAAGCAGAAGCTGCATAGAATCTAGTCAGCTATGAAAGAGTAAAGTGCAAGAAAGGAACTTAAGCAAAGATTAGAGTATTGCTGACAGAAAACATAAAACAAAAAGAACAAGGAATGTTTAGCCTCAAAATGGTGAGTTCCAAAAGTTCAGCAATTGTTTTTAAGTCAATGATTTCATAAGTACTTATATATAAAGAAAGAAAGTCTAGTCATGTGTTAAAGCAGTACACTGTGACTTGAAGCTTTTGGAAAGAGAATGGTGAACAAGTGTATTTGCTTTTTATCTATTAGTGTGAAAAAACATCTTGATGAAAGGTAACATGAGAAAGAGTGAGTTTACTTGACTTAAGATTCCAGAGAGCTAAGAGAACTGGAAATATCTGCTCTTTTTATAATTTATTGTTTTTTATTTATTGTAATTTATTCACTTTGTGTCACAGCTGTAGCCACATCCCTCGCCCCCTTCCAATCCCACCCTCCTCCCTCAATTCTTCCTATGCCCATCCCCAGTCCACTGATAGGGAAGGTCCTCCTCTCCTTCCATCTGACCCTAGCCTATCAGGTCTTATCAGGACTGGCTGCATTGTCTACCTCTGTGGCTGTTCCCCTCTCAGGCCTGATCAAGAAGCCAGGCACTGAGTCCATGCCATCTAAAGAAGCTAAGCAAAAGGAGGACCCTAGGTAGGATGATCAATCCTCATTAAGAAAGGCAAACAGGATAAACATAGGAAGAGGGAAAAATAGGGGAAGGGACAGGAGCCTACAACAGAGGGTTTCTGAAATACTCTACCCAGCAGGGTATCGAAACAGATGCTGAGACTCACAGCCAAACTTTGAGGAGAGTGCAGGGAATCTTATGAAAGAAGGAGGAGATGGAAGACCTGGAGGGGGCAGGAGCTCTACAAGGAGAGCAACAGAACCAAAAAGTCTTGGCACAGGGGTCTTTGCAGAGACTGACACTCTATCCAAGGACCATGCATGGAGATAAACTAGAACCCCTGCACAGATATAGCCCATGGCAGCTCAGTGTCCAAGTGGGTACCCTAGTATTGGGAACAGGGACTGTCTCTGGCTTTTTATCTCA
Organism: Pachyuromys duprasi; assembly: GCA_028658305.1. Taxonomy (NCBI): domain Eukaryota; kingdom Metazoa; phylum Chordata; class Mammalia; order Rodentia; family Muridae; genus Pachyuromys; species Pachyuromys duprasi. Next base: position 9,583 of record JAQQSO010002858.1, read on the forward strand.
AAGTCTGGTCTCAGTGACATCCTTCCTCTAGCAACACTACAACACATAAGCCTCCTCAAATATCAAAACAACTGAGGATGAAATATTCAACTACTTATGACTGTGGGGGACACTTCTCATTCAAACCAATACAACAGGTAAAGTACATATTTAGCCTCTAATGGAAAAAAATGTTTAAATCATTCATGCAAGGAATTCAGCTAGATTTAAAATGATCCACAGTGACAATTAACATTAGAAGACAAGGGGACAGCATGCCATAGTCACCATAAATTCAATTTTGCACACAAGTTCTGAAAATTCTGAGTGCTTACTGTTGCTGATATTATAGGTGGATGGGATACAACAGTAGCAACTGTCACAAGTAGATGAAGATGGGCACTGTAGTATAGCTAGAAACAAAAGAATGCATATATGAGAGATAAAGCAGTAAAATATGCAGCATCGAAAGATGTTGACATTGAATGACAAAGGGAAAAACCCTGAGAGGTGAGGGAGAGAAGACACCCTGTAAACTGCTAGCCATGCACCTAGAAAAAACTCACTTTGATCCCCAAAGTACATGTAGAAAAAGCTGAGGGTAAGGCACCTGCTTGTAAGTCTAGTCCTAGGGAATCAGAGGCAGAAGCAACCCTGTGCTCACTTGCCTAATTTCTGTGGTGAGATCTAAGATAGTGAGAAACACTGGCTTAGAAAAGGAAATATTTTGAAAGTTGACAGGGTGAATACCAGCACTCACTTGCAAAAACAGGGCTTTACCAGCATCAACATAGAAAGGCAGGCATGCCTGTGCATACTATAAATCCAGGACTAGGAGTGAAAACAGGTAGACCTAACTCCCACCCTACCCAAATTGGTAACTTCCAGGTCAGGGAGAAACCAGGCATCAAAGTAATATGAAAGAAAGTTATGGAGGAAGAAGCACACAGTCCTGTTCTGGTCTTCTTGAGCCTTCACACTAATGTACTGACCAATGCATCGGTGGACAGAGCCTAATGAATGAAACCTGACCTTGACCTTTGACCTCAACACACAAGTGCATACATATTCTCAAGCACCTACATATATGCATAACTGTACACGTATGCACATGAAAACCCACAAATATAAACACCTGCCCACAAAGAGAAACAAAACAGGGGAGGTAAACAGAATATAAAAACATGCTCAGTTTGAGAAAATTACTCTGGGCCCCATTGCACCTGAGAAGAAATGGCGACTGTTATAATGTGTCAATAGAGAGCACTAACTTTGAATGTGAAAGGGGTTTTAGTTTAGTTTGTTTGTTTTTCCTCATGGTTTCATGAGCTACATTAATTGCAAGTAGGTAACTGTAGTAGCTACATGGTCGTTGGGAACAAGAGGAAAGCTGATGAGAAACTTAGAACATGTGGTAGAAGGAGAAATGTGTACCAATTAAGACAGTAAAGCCAGCTGGGCGTAGTGATGCACACCTGTAACCCAGCACTCGGGAGGCAGAGGCAGGTGGAGCTCTGTGAGTTCCAGGCCAGTCTGGCCAACAGAGGGAGTTCCAGAATAGCCAGGGCTGTTAACACAGAGAAACTCTGTCTCAAAAAAGCAACAAAACAAAATAAACAAATAAAACCAAAAAAAGACTGTAAGGCCAGACCAAGCAGTGAGGACCAGAGCTTCCATCCCCATTTAGTAAGTCTTTCCGTTTATTTAAAATTTTACTTATAAACATCGAAGGCAAACAATTATTAAACAGAATTCTAAATTACCAAATGCACTAACACACAAGAAATAAATACATTTATGTACAGAAAATATCAAGGAGCAGCAAACACAGAATATACCACATGAAATATGACAAAAAATATAAAAATGAGTTTCATATGAATAAGTAAAAATATTTTGAAACATAATTAGACACATGGAATATCAGATTTCATAGCAAAGAAATATGCCTGACTTTATTCAAAAAGATGGGAAAACAGAAAAGAAAAAGAAAGAAAAGAACATTTTTTCTTGCTGAGAAAATGTAGGTGAAAAATGAAATAATATCTTACTGCTATTTAAGGACAAATTACGGATAGAACATAGAGCTTCCTGATTTCAAAAAAGATGACAATGGTGTGTGTGTGTGTGTGTGTGTGTGTGTGTGTGTGTGTGAGAGAGAGAGAGAGAGAGAGAGAGAGAGAGAGAGAGAGAGAGAGAGAGAGAGAGAGAGACAGACAGAGACAGAGACATAGAGACACAGAGACAGAGAAACAGAGAAAGGAGAGAGAGGGGGATAGGGTTGAGAGACTGGGTTTTATAAGCCAGGGCTCTTGTTTAGGACAGAACAGAACTTCTAAGTGCCCTTTTCTAGAGACTGGAGCTCTCTTAATTTTTCTGTGTTCTGTTGCTCAGCTGTGTGCTCCAGACTAACTGGTCCTGACCTTCGTAGAGGGGTGATTCTCCTGCCTTGAAATTCTAGTTCGCTATAGGACTCCGACAGCACTAAAGGATTAGGAATATGTGCTACCATATTCAGCTTTTTCTATTTTTTAACACCAATTCCTAGAATTTAACTCAGCTCATCAGACTTTCTTTTTTGTCTTTTCAATATAATTTATTTATTTTTATATTAATCACAGGTTAGGTACTTTGCATCCCAGGCATAGCCCCCTCTCTCATTCCCTCCCACTCTCCCCATCCCTCCCTCATCTCCTCCCTGCACCCTCCAAGTGAACCAACTGGTGAGGACCTCCTCCCCTTCCATCCAACCCCAGTTCCTCTTGTCCTCTCAGGGATGGCTGCAATGTCCTACCCTGGGATCTAACCAGGCTGTTATTCCCTGGCGTGTATGGGGGAGAGTCAAAGAGCCAGCCATCCAGTTCATGACTGAAACAGTCACTGTTCCCCTTACTAGGGTAATCAGTTGGACACCTAGCAAATATGGGCTATATCTGAGCGGGGGGTTCTAGGCCATATCCATACATGGTACTTGGTTGAAGAAACCATCTCATAAAAGACCCCTATGCCCTGCTCAATTTGGTCTTTGCGGAGCTCTTGTTCTCCCCAAGTCTTACTAACTTCCCCTGTTTTTATTATTATTCCCCGCCCTCTGCTCAAGGCTTGGTTGTGAGTCTTAATATCTGCTTTGATACATTGCTATATCAATTCTTTCCGAGGCCCCCTTTGGTATGTTCTTGTCCTGTTGCTTGTTTTCTCCTCCATTCAATGTCCATCCCATTTGTTCATCCATACCAACCTGGGTCCTCCTTCTTGTATATCATCCCTAGGTGTACAGATTTCAGCATGACTTTCCTATCTATAGGTCTATATAAGTGAATATATACCATATGTTTCTTTCTGCTTTAGGGATACCTCACTTAGGATGATCGTTTCCAGGTCCCACCATTTGCTTGCGAATTTCATGATTTCCTCCTTTTTAATTGCTGAGTAGTATTCCATTGTGTAAAAGTACCACATTTTCTGTATCTGTTCCTCAACTGAGGGACATCTGGGTTGTTTCCAGGTTCTGGTTATTACAAATAAGGCAACTATGAACATAATTGAGCAAATGTCCTTGTTGTCTACTTGAGCATCATTTGGATATATGCCTAGGAGTGGTATAGCTGGGTCTTGAGGAATCACTATTCCTAATTGTCTAAGAAAGTGCAAAATTGATTTCCAGAGTGGTTGTACAAGTTTGCATTCCCACCAGCAATGGAGGAGGGTTCCTCTTTCTCCACAACCTCTCCAGCATGCTTTGTCACTAGAGTTTTTGATCTTAGCCATTCTGGTGGGTGTAAGGTGAAATCTCAGGGTCGTTTTGATTTGCATCTCCCTGATGGCTAAGGATATTGAGCATTTCTTTAAGTGTTTTTCTGCCATTTTATAATCCTCTACAGTGAGTTCTCCTTTTAGCTCTATACCTCATTTTTTAATTGGATTACTTGATTTGTTGCTTTTTAACTTCTTTAACTTCTTGAGTTCTTTATATACCCTGGATATTAGCCCTCTGTCAGAAGAAGGATTGGTAAAGACCCTTTCCCAGTCTGTAGGCTCTCGTTTTGTTTTGATGACAGTGTCTTTTGCTTTACAGAAGCTTTTCAGTTTCATGAGGTCCCATTTATTTGTTGTTGATCTTAGAGCCTGTGCTGTTGGTGTTCTGTTCAGGAAGTAGTCCCCTGTACCAATGAGTTCTAGGGTCTTCCCCACTTTTTCTTCTAACCGGTTTAATGTGTCTAGTTTTATGTTGAGGTCTTTAATCCACTTGGACTTTAGCTTTGTGAAAGGTGATAAATATGGATCTATTTTCATTTTTCTGCATACAGATATCCAGTTGGACCAGCACCATTTGTTGAAGATGCTGTCTTTTTTCCATTGAATAGTTTTGGCTTCTTTGTCAAAAATCAATTTCCATAGGTGTGTGGGTTCATTTCTGGGTCTTCTATTCAGTTCCATTGATCCACTCTTCTATTTCTATGCCAATA
>JAQQSO010002859.1:0-14026 GCA_028658305.1 Pachyuromys duprasi
AAGACTCACAATTAAGACCTTGGCAGAGGGCGGGAAGTAATAATAAAAATAGGGGAAGTTAGTAAGACTTGGGGAGAACAAGAGCTCCACAAAGATCAAACTGAGCAGGGCACAGGGATCTTATATGAGACAGTTTCTCCAACCAAGGACCATATATGGATATGGCCTAGAACCCCTGCACAGATGTGGCCCATGATAACTCATTGTCGAACTGAAGACCCTACCTAGTAAGGGAAACAGGGACTGTTTCAGTCTTGAACTTGATGACTGGCTCTTTGACCCTCCCCCATACATGCCAGGGAGTAACAGCCTGGCTAGATCCCAAGGGAGGACATTGCAGCCAGCCCTGAGGAGACAAGATGATCAGATGGAAGGGGAGGAGATCCTCCCCCTCCCCCCCGCCCGTTGGTGGACTTGGAGGGGGCGGGGAGGAGATAAGGGAGGGTTGGGGAGGGTGGGGGGGAATGAGGGAGGGGGCTACGCATGGGATGCAAAAAAACCTAACCTGTGATTGATATAAAAATAAATAAATTTATAAAAAAAAAAAAAAGGAGGGCTTCTGATTCTGTGATGAAACACCATGACCAAATAGCAAGTTAGGAAGGAAGGGATTTATTTGGCCTACACTGCTCATCATCAAGTAAGTCAGGATGAGAACTCAAACAGGGCAGGAACCTGAAGGCAGGAACTGATGCAGAGGCCATGGAGGGGTGCTGCTCACTGGCTTGCTTCTTCTGGCTTGCTTAGCCTGCTTTCTTATAGAACACAGGACTAGCAGCCCAGGGGTGGAATAATCCACCATGGCCTGGCCCTCCCCATTAATCACTAATTAAGAAAATGCCCAAAGCTGAATCTGACAGAGGCCTCTTTTCAGTTGAGATTCCCTACCTTCAGATAACTGACATAAGACTAGTCAGAACAGTGGTAGAGTACTGTCCTAACATTCAAGGTCCTAGGCTCAGTGCCCGTACGTGAGTGATTGATAGATTTCAGTTGGCCCCTAAAAGTTATTGAAGGACTTTATATTTTGAAATTAATGGACTCTTGGGGGATATGAAAGCAACATAAAGACTGTCCAGTAATCACTTTTCATAGAGCCGTGAGTATTTAGGATTTGGGAAGAAAGATTGAGTTTACAGATGGTTAAAGTCTGAAAACTTACAAGGAGAGACATACTGTGGCCACCAAAGCTCAGACCTTTAGGAAGGAGTTGAGCTCCTACATTTTTGTTGTTCTAGATCCTAGCTCCCTACTAGTAGGTTGCTGGGGTGGGGGGGTGTTATGTTTTTTTTTTAAATTATTAATGTGTGTAAATTTTACGCACATAAATAAAAACGTCTGCAATGCCCTTCTGAGACCAGCATGCAAATACTGACAGCTGAAGTCACTTGTTGGAAAGTCTGCAAACTCTGGTTACAGCTGCATTCGTCAGTTGCTTTAAGGGAAGTGTAATCAGCCAGAGAGATGCATTTGCATCTCAATTAGAAAGGAGTTGGGAGGAAGCACTAGGGTCTGTTGCGGGAAGGTTGTGGAAGAAATCTCACTGAGCACAAAAGCCTCCAGTCTTGTCCTCCAGCTGAGTGGAGGACAATGTCTGAGGTTTCGTTTCCATAGGGACCAGAAACTGCTGGGCCCCAGAAGAATCTTGGGTTTGCACCGTAATCATTTGGTCATGATCACACAAATTCCACTGTTGTTCCTGTTTAGAAAAGTGGAAATGGTTGTCATGTCAAAAGCAGGCGAGAGGGTTTTTCCCACCCTACTTACCTTTTTCATAGTGCTGTGAGCATTTCTAGGCATTTGGCATTTATTGATGTCTAAATATTCAAAGAGCAAAAGGTCATTTCATAAATGACAGTGTCTTAGCATTTACAGTTACCTGGGAATGACATAGCTTAAAAGAGAGCCATCATTTCTGATTCTTCCACACTCATCAACATTAGGGAAACAATATGAATTCTTACTCTGGCCACTGATCATGAAAATGGCCACCCCACCCGGGTGTTTAAAAGCACAAAGTAGATTAAATTTTTCTATAGAATATTATCTAAGCAGTTTCTTTCAAAGACTGGAATCTGACTAGAGAAGTTTTTTTCACTTTCCCAAAAATCTGCGCGAGAGCCTCAGACAAAGAGGCTGTCAAAACCTGCCTGTGCCAAGTTACCCGTCATAAGCAGGAAGGACTCACCCTAAGCAATTCTGAGGAAGACTTATATTTTTCTTTTATTTTGTGCTTTCTTAGTTAATTCATTGGCTTCAACTTCAGAGTGGCAAAGAACATTTTTTAAAAATGGGGAAAAAGAAAAAAAAAACCTGACTTCTTCAGACTGAATTTTCTTTATTTAAAAGGCAAGGTTTGAAGCTCATCTTCCCATTCTGAAAAGCAGAGGGAACAAGTTTCCTAAGCACAGTCTCTTCCAGTGAGCACAAACTGAAATAACACATTGCAGGGAAACATCAGAACCTCTTAATCCAACATTAATCAAATTTCAGTTTGCTAATTATCTGTCCCATTTTTAAAGGACCCACATCAACAGAAAACATCGTAGACTCTGGGATTATAAGCAGCATTTTGAAAGTGAGACTTTCTGTTATTCAAATCTTTAAAAAGGATAATACATGCCTTATTATAATATGAGATCTTGCAAAGCCACAGGAGGACAAAGCAGCAGGTCCAACTGGTGATCCCGTCTGTGCGTCTGCAGTGGGCTCCCAGCAGGTTCCCTTTTGCAATCATTTGCAACCCACTCAAGGAAATGTTTTAATCAAAACTGAATACTTTTTTGGTAATCTGAGCAAATACAATCCAAATGCCGTCATGTGAGCCTTGAAGGGTCTTCTTTAACAATTTTCTCCAATACCCAGGAACTTCAAACTCCAAACTTCAAAACAGGTACATCTTGTTTTTCAGGTGTGGTTCCGTGGCCCTATTCATTGAAAAGTTTTTGCTAGAGCACACTGGGACCTAGTGAAGAAGGCTGGTCGCTAGGAGGATCAGCGCTGGCCCTTTCTCCCTACAGTCAATGAGCCCACATGCACTTCCATCTGTATATTGTGTTTGCACATGCCTTAAGTACCGCCAGCTTAAGAAATGGGCAGCTGCTTTAGTTTTGAGCAGAGTAGCATGCTCCCTGGACGCCCCAGTATTTCGGCGTAGACTGCTCTCTAGGTGTGCCTTATAATTCCTGATGTGATCTCATCTGACAGTCTGTCCAGACTGTCTTTTTGTTACTGTTTCAGCATAGTCACAAAAATAAATGGCACCGCGTTCGGTGGCTTAGTTTCTATCTTCAGCTTATTTCTCCGGTGTTTTATTCCAGGCTCCTATCTCCTGTCTGGTTCAAGGATATGAAAGAGTACAGAACAGGCACCCTCCTGCCTTGTTCACGCCTTTAACCCTCCAGTAAAAAGCTTTGCTCTTTCATGCCTCCTAAAAAAAACTCAGTCTGCTTGTCAGGGAACAAGCCAGCCCTTAAGATGCCAAGTCCCTGCGGTTCCCCTTCATTTGCCTATGAAGTGGGATGTAAGTCTATCAGGGCATCCCAGCCTTGAGGCAGATGTATGCCTGGAAGTGCAAAGTCTCATACCTCCACAAAGGGTAGGGCAGGCTGGCTGGCTGAGGGGATTCTGAATTTATAAGCAGAGTTCCAGAATTCCCCCAGGGCCCACTTTTCAAAGGCAAATTAGTACGTTTGCAACTTGATCCCTGGGCAACTTTTGACAGTTGTTCTAAGAATAATAAAACAGATGGACAGAATAGATTTTGGGGTTTCCATCCAAACTGCCATCCTCTGTGGGATTTAAAGAAGGCGGAGAGCCGATGGGGGAGCTGCCTTCACTCTCCATTGTGTTGTGCCTTTCACACCCAAGACTCATAACTTTCTCCCGAAAGAAGATGGAAACTGTCATCACATTATATCTTCCTGCTGAGCGTTGAGCTTGGCTATGAGAAAATAAATAGGATATGTAGGGTTCTTTTCCACATTTAAAATTAAATGAAGTCAAGGGTTCCTTTCCACATTTAAAATTAAATGAATTCAAGAGTTCTTTTACACATTTAAAATTAAGTGAAGTCAGTAAAGAAATGGATATATACACCCAAGAAACTGATTTTACTTTGGCTGTCAGAGAAGTAAAGTTTGTCTTAAATTTAAGTAGCACATTTATAACATCTAACCCCTTTAAAGCGCCCTCAACTATTACATGCTCATTAATTTTGAAAATAGGATTTATGTCCAACAGGATGAACATATAGTGAAATATATATACGTCATACAGCTCTATCAGGAAAGACTTTAAACTAGCTGATTAGAAGAGATGAGCTGTGCAGTTATGCACCACACTCTTGTCAGTGATGTGGTTTGCTCTTGGAGTTTGGATGAGGGAAGTGTTTCATACTGCCTTCTTTGCTATGGATGGTTAGCTGTCAGTGTTTGAGCCCTAGTCTGTTCTCTTTTTCCTTCACTTACCTTGGATGTGCATGTCTGTGCTCTTAGCCATTCCTCTCTGGAGTCATATACCCTATGCTCACTGCTGAGGCCAGAAAGGTCAAATAAGGTCAGCTAGGCCTTAGAGCTCCAGAGCCATCCTAGGTCTGTGTGTGTGTGTGTGTGTGTGTGTGTGTGTGTGTGTGTCAAAGAAAAAGGAATGAAGGGAATGTAAAGCCGTTTTCTGCATCTCGTGTTCTGCAGTGTCGCTAATGTCATAGTGCTGGGTCTGTGTGCATGGGCAGGTTTGGGGGGTGCTTTTGCGCCGCTGGGGATAAACCCACATTCCACAGTGTGCTGCACTCATCCTCACCACTGAGCTCTAACTCACCCCTCTGGTTGTCAGGTGTTCATCTCAGGGACTGTTCTAGGAGGAAAAAGTTGAGGGCACTGCCTTTCCTCCATGGCATCTTCCTACAAAGGCCTTGTCTCCACAGTTCAAAATGTCTACATGAAAGCTGTTCCCTTATCTGTAAAGGGAGGAAAATAGCCCCTCAGACAGATTATTGCTAACTATTTATAGAATGAAGTTTATGTAAAAATCTTATTCTTAGAATGTAACTGAAATGCAGCCTCTTCCCACTCCCACTGCTAGGCCTACCCTGTGTTAGACTGGTGCACAGCCTCCTCTTAGTTTCACTACTTCCCCCTGTTATCCTTGCAGATATTTGCAGAAAGCAGAAAGTTGTCCTTCTGGCAGAAATCAAAACATGTAGCTCAAAACCCTCCATACTATAGAAAAATCCAGAATCTTTCTAGTGGCCTACAAACATGCCAGCCTCGAGAACTCCATTCTCTGCCTGGAGCTCTGTCTGTTCCCATCTGCCCTTCCAGCATCTTAATGGCTCCTTTCGTTTCCTGAGTGTCTGCACAGTTCTGTTTCTGGAGGAGTGTTACCTCAGTTTTTTACTTTTTCTTATTTCTTGTCATTTATTGTGTCTTCCTCCCGTGATAATTATCAATTGCAGAGGACAAATCTGCCATCATTTGTGTCTATATCCCCATCCCAGAGGAAAGGAAAAGACTTGGTAAAGTGTGTACACCGTATAAACAGGTAACAGAATGAACAAATGAGCAGATGCTTGCTGGGTTGCAGAGGAGACTCTGCTCCTGGCTCGTTCTCTACAATCAAAAATGGCTGTGCCATCTACCCTCTTCCCCAGGCTCTGCCATGCACGCCATGGGAACTTCTGCTTCCCTTCAACCCGTGTTGGTAGCCCTGACTTTACTCTAGGGTGCAGAAATGAGTGGTCTTCCTGCCATGGGGTCAGGGGACAGGGCTGGGAGGGGCTTCTTCATTACTAGAGCTTATTCTGGGATGTAAGAAAGGGCTTGGTCAGCATACAGTGGCCCTTCCTGGTCTTTCAGGCACAAAGTGCAGAAGAGAGCGAAAGGATGGACAGAGCTCCACGAGGGAGAATGGTTTCCACCCACAGCTTCAGGTTGTCAGCATGAGTGGGTGTCCCTCACTAGCATCTTCATCTGTTTATCTTATAAGTCTCAATAGGCTAGAAATTTCACAAGATTTTTTTTGAGTTTGTTTTCCAGAAATATATTCAGACACTAATCACAGTTGCTTAATTAAATGGCCCTAAACTGGAGAAAATTTTGGTGAGCTTGCATTGGGACAGCATTGTATTGGGGACAGCATGGCACTGTATACTTAAGGTAGAGCTCTTGTTTCTGTTCAGAGGAAGGAAATGAAACTGTTAGAGTCCTCACATCAGTAAGCAGGGTACCATCTAGGACCCACCGACTGCCTCAGAAGTCTGCGTTCACATTATGAAGTATACTCTATAGTACGGATTTAGAAAGGATGTGATACAGAGTAAAGAACTTATTTGAAGTATTTTTATAACATGAAATTGTCCTGTTCTTTACTAATGGTATCTTAAATACAATGGGATTAAGTCCACATGCTATTTTTAAGTTGGTTTAATAGTTCTGTGAAGCAAGAGGTCCCTCCAAGCTTGACTGATTTTGATTCTGTTTGTTTGTTTGCTTGTTTGTTGATAGTCAAAAACAAAACTTTGCAAAGAGATATACATGGGCTGGGGAACATTGCAATCTTAGCCTGTAGACCCCAACAGCTCATGCTCAGGGTTTGTTCTTGCCATCAGTTCCACAAAGATCCCTCAGAACATTTGGCTAAAAGTTTCTATCTTCCTTAATGCTGTATGAGCTGCCTACAGTGTGTGTGTGTGTGTGTGTGTGTGTGTGTGTGTGTGTGTGAGAGAGAGAGAGAGAGAATGTGTGTGTGTGTGTGGTGCCTTAAGGATGCCAGACAAGCAATCTATCACTGACCTCTCCCAATCCCACAATGATTTTTTTAGCATATTCAAAATGCACTAAACTGTGACAGGTGTACTTCTATGTTGCAGCTACTGAGATGCAGCTATTCTCACAATGTTAAAATGTCCGCTTACTTTATGGTGGAATCAAAATTTTTCTTCATAAGGTCAGCTAAAGGCTTATTGCTGGCCAGACCCACCTGACTTCATCTCCTGCCTCCTCTGGCCTCCTCAGCCTAGACAAATCCATAGACACTGCCCTGCTCATACTGCCAAGATCAATGCCAGAGTCCTACATGCAAGGCCTATGCTCTTTGCCCTCTGCATAGGCAGGTTTTCCCCAGGTATCCATAGGACTCATTCCCCACCCTTCTGAGCACTCCCCCTTCTTCCTGTGTAAAGCTTGCACACACCTACACACATCTATGCGTACACACGCATCTTTACTACTTCCTGTGGCCTTCCTGTGTGCTTTTTATTGTGTGAGCCCTTGTCACCATCTAATTTACTGTAGAATTCACTTACTCTTTTTAGCTATGTGGTAAAAAGAATTTCTGAGGACAGAAATTCTTGTCTGACTTTTTCTTTAATGTGTCTAAAGGTGATAGTAGAAATTATTTAGCAAGTTGGTAAAACGAGGACAGCTCAGGATACAGATCATGCTTGTGTCTTCCAGGAGAGTTTCAACCCTGGATGCAGCCTCAGCACCTGCCACAAGGTAAATATTTGTTCAGGGATGCTTGTTAGATGAGTAAATGAAGCCAACCCTTTGCCATCACAGAGGCCACCAACTCCAGAACATTTCCTGTTCTAAAAAAAGAAATGAAAAATGGGTAATCCATCCTTCTGTTCAATGACTTTTACAAGAACTTTCCTATGAGATAAAGTGCAGATCTCATGACAGAGGAGACGCCATGGCCTGTCAGCCACATCTTGCCTTGGGCTGGAGCATTATAATGATTCTGTTCATGAGGTGATGAAATTCAGTACCTCAGTAACAGACTCATGAAAACCCCAGCAGCCTGCAGTGTATGAAAAGAGAGTGAGTGCTCTGTTGATGGTATCTCTCACTCTGTTCCTCTATCAGGAACAGGCACAGGAACAACTAAGCAAGAAGCATCCCAGTGAGGCCATGCATTAAATCTCAGTAATGTTTAACTTCCTAATTTCAGATAAAAAGGTAAACATGAATAGAAGTCTGAGCATCAGCTCCTCTTATAAGAGCCCAAGGACTTCCTAGGATTCTGGCAGGGGTATTTTAAGGAGAAATGGAGAAGGTGTGACTTTGTAGATTCTGTGGGTTTCCTAGGCTCAGGTTTGGGTCTTGCCCAGGTCTGTCATGGCTGATACCTGTACAGTGGGAACAAGTAGGAACTGGCCAACTATCCCTTACCTGCAGTCTCTCCCTGTAGCCAGTTTGGGTCTTCTTACTTCAATCCAACTTTTGCCTAGCTTTTGGGGTCTTCAAGAGACTCAGGTGCAAGGCACGAGCTTTTGAAGGCTCTCATTGGACAATTCCGCATTATTGGCCACTGCAGAGCTGAGGGAAGAAAGAAAGCCTGTTGAGGCCAGCAGCGTCCTAGCTCCTAATGGTGTTATGATTGCTCTGGGTCAGAGCTCTAAGATAGAAAACTTGAGTTCTGTTTTATTCATATTTCAGCCCCACCATCCAGTAGTTTTAGTTGGATGGAAATTAAAAAAAAATGCAAACACCTTAAGGAATTCTAAGGGTAAAGTATTCTCATGCCATTTGTTTAATTGTACCATAAAGCATCTTTGCTGCATAGAAGGAAATGGCTTAACAAGAGAAGAGACTGGTTTTAAATAACAACCTTAATCCAAAGAATACTATAAAAGTAATACAGATCAGTTTGTGTCTATCTCCATATGAAGGCGGCCTTCTGAGTTCTATGTAGATTCCTTCCTTTCTCACTTTAAAGTTTTATTACTTTTTTTTTTTTTATTAATTGATGTAAAGGGTTGGCATACCACATGTGTGGAGGTCAGAGGACAGCTTACTTGCAGAAGTTGGCTTTCCTACTGTGTGATTTCTAGGAATCAAATTCAGGTCTTCAGGTTTGGTAGTAGGCACCTTAATCCACTGAACCCTCTCCCTGGTCCCACTTCTTCTCTTTAATCTGCTCTCATCCTATATTTAATTTCACCTTGCTTTCAAGAATCATGAGTTTGATGTGCTTCATAATTTCATTTGTCTTTTTAGGTGAATTTATATTTTTATGCCTGAGGAAGTTTACCAAAAAACTCTCTGGAAGCCAAATAGTTTGTGTCGTTGCACCTTCCTTAAGGAGAATGAATGTTTTAGAGGACAGTCTTTAAATGTTCGTCTTTAAGTTAGATGAGTCTCCTCTTTTATAGGAAAAAGGTCTTGTGTAATGAGAGCCAGACTTCTGGCTTTGGGTCACTCTTGGATACTAGAAGGATGTTCTTGAAGTGTGTCCACATTGCTTTTCACTGCATTTAGGTTGGCCTCTAGAAGTTCTCTGGCAACAGTCTTTCAGCCCTGCTTTGGATGAATATAGAATGCTCAAAGAATATAGAATGTTCCCATTTTTAAAATCTGGAGGTTTCACATGGCAGTGTGGCTTCCTTGACAGCCTGTGACCCACTGACAAGAGAGGGAACAGCAGTGTTTGGCTTCACGCACCATCTTTGTCGTGTCCCAGTGCGTGTCACAGTAACCATGGTAGGTGCTGGGAGGAGTGCTGCTCTTCATTTGGAAGTGCAGCCCCCCCGCCAGAGCGGATCAATACTGAGCTGTCTGTCTCTGCTGCTTACTTTCCTTTTGCACAGCGAGACTCTTCCACAGAGAGCGATCGATGGCTCTAATCTTCAGCAGCCTGCAGCAAGTCATGTGAGACGGAACACTTAGGTGGCATTACAAGGACTATGGAGGTGGGCATCTCCATGGCACAGATTCATAGCACCCTCGCTAGGGACACATTCCATCTGTCACGGGTGCTTCTGCTTGGCCTTGCCATGGAACACCATTCCTCTGATACTTCATGTAGCAAAGAAGGACTCTGCCTGGACCCTGTGCATGTTTGTTCAAGCATGCATGTATGTAGATGCATGTGGGAACCAGACACACAAACATGTCGACATTCTCTGTTTGACTCTATAGCTGTCTCTGCATCCTGGACAGCTGACACAGTCTAGAGCCTTGGGCTAGAATTAATCCTATTCTGGCTAATTTTTAAGCACAGAAGGTGTTTATGTGTGTATGTGCGTGTGTATGTTTTGTTTTTAGTGGATTTTCATTTTGTTGTTATTTTAGCAGAACATGGTAGTGCATGTTTGTAAATCTAGCACTTGGAAGTAGAGACAGGAAGATCAGTAGTTTAAAATTACATACAATCCAGTCTCAAAAAAAAATACAAAAACCAGGTCTTCTTCTTTTTTTTTAATCTTTGGAATTCTAGTGTCTGAAGAGCTCATTTGTTATGCTGCTCCACAAAGCATGAGAAGGCAGTGAGCATTAGTTGTCACATCTGTCTCTCTCTGAATGGCTAGTAGCTATTTAAGAGGCTGGGGGAGGAATATCTGTCTATCCCTGGATTACTGGGATGCCTCAGGAGCTATGGAATAGCACAGCATCATCTGACAATGTACTTTGGTTCCTTCCTAGCACTCTCTCTGGGATTCAGGTTACAGTAAGAAATAAGAACCGGATCCAAAGGAAGGTAAATATGAAGGCAACAGCAGATGCGAGTGTGGGCATCATTGTCTGCTATGATGTGCCCGTACAGCAATGGGCAGGCAGCATGGCAAGTGTCCCACTCCAGTAACTGCTGCATACAAGAGCCCCACAGAAAGGACTGTGGCATCCTCTGTTTGTTTGGGGTTTTTGTTTTGTTTTGTTTTGTTTTCCTAGAATGGGTCTTGGTATTTGTCCAGGCTGGCCTCAGAACTACTATCTTAGCTTCCCATGAAACTGAGGCTATAGATGTGTGCAACCTTACTAATATTTATTGAACTTTTCCAAACCCAAGTGTAGCTCTAATAGCATGTCATCCTAATTTCAGACTTGACGGTAATATCATGATTAAGGCCATTTTCACTCATCTACACTTGCCAGACATCTCCATCCTTTTGGTTTTCTAAAGTACAAATGTGTCACCTTTAGAGACGCCCCTAATTGAACTTTCCTGGAGGAAAAACTTCAAGGAGACAAGGGTCATTCTTCAGAGCCAGGCACCTCTCTCTTATGTTCCAACACACCCAGCCATAGGAGATGGAGAGGCGGTCATTTAACACAGCATCATTGCTTTAGATGCTTATAATACTGTGTTGGCAAAAAGATGATGAATAGATTCTGTCTTCCCACTCTCCTTCCCAGATGCTAGTTCTGAACATTAGAAGTTAAAAGTCGGGCTGTGCTTTTTACTTTTATTGTATCCTTGTTCATTCAGCAAGATATCCACTGGCCTTTGCTGTCTGCCCAGAGCCTTGCTTTTGCTGAGGGTAAACATATGGAAGGCATGGCTCTTGTCCTCCAGGGGTGTTGCTGGAAGAGTCTGTTACAGCAAAGAGCAGTGCAGTTTCTTAATGGCTACAATGCAGGTTCAGCTCAGATCTCAAAGCAGTATGTCCAGAGTAGGAGTCTTTGGCCTGCCTTGGATAAGAGAATGAACAGGAGTCAGTCACAAGGTTGTAAGGGAAGCAAAGAGTGTTCAGAAAGTAAACCCTTTTCAGCAGAGAGCTACCATAGGCCTGGAAACATCACAGATTTTAGCAGCCAGGGAGCCCCCGATGCTCTAGGAGGCAAAACCCATGGAGACCCCCAGCTCCCTACTCTTGCCCCCATCCCCGCTATGTGATCTCACTCCCAGCACTTAAACCCTTCCCTCATGAGATATCTGCTGCCTTGTGTTGTGGGACAAAAATGAGGCCAGGAAGTCAAGCCTCTGTGCTCTGTTCTGGTCCCCAGGAAAAGACATCAGTTTACTTAGGTTCACCAGCACCTGCTCAGTCCAGGCACTAAGAACTTCACCTTATTCAGTCCATGGGTCCTTGCAGCAAGCAACGAAGGGAAGAGCCATATCCTAGGAGCATATTATGCAAATGTAGGACTGGGTCATCTGAAAAGATACAATCCAAGAAGAGAGCAGAGAAGTTAAGACAGCCTGCTGGAGGGCAGTGCTGTGGGTTTGGCATATGGGACCTGAAGCCAGCAGCAGCCTCTCTGCCCACACTAACCTGCTATTTACCACTAGAAAATTTTCTCTGCTACCCCAACAGACCCATGGGCCTCTCTACATACTCCAGTGCCATTTTTTAAAGCATGTTGAAACTGTTGGGGAGATTTGTAACTTGTAAAGTTACAGCAGCTTTTGATAAGCTACTAGCACCAGTAAGTGTGTCAATGAGACCGAAGGCATGAGCGAGCAGGTTCTCCTCTTGAGGCTGTTATGGGAACGCGTCGACACAGGGCTGGCCCCTCTGAAGGCCAGCATTGTCGCCAGGCTCATTAGCATCGGCGCTCCTAGCTAGCCCTTGCTGCTCGCTAGCTTACCAGCTGTTCCTGCTGCTCTGTACAATGTCGGATGTGTTCAGCTCACTGGGTTCCTGTCCTCACCGCCGGGAGGAGACAGCCCTTCCACTGGGGATACCCACGTGGCTGCCTGTCAGCAGTGGCACCGAATAAAGTAATAGGTCTTCGCATGGCATATGGTGTCTGGATTCGTACAAGATGCAAAACTCCTCTGCTGCTAATGCAGGGTGACTCATAGCATTGCTAATTTTTCAAACAAAAGCTGACTTCCACACCCACACTTTTAACCCCTCCGGCTGAAAAGTCTTGGGGGAGGGGGACCCCAGAAAGATGGTGTTTGAGGTGTTATATGAGGTATGGTCCACTTACTGAAAGCTTGCTTAGCATTTGGTGAGATTGTTTCAGGTTTCTATTAAAAAATATTTCCTCTCCAGTGGAGGGGAAGCTGTAACTTTAATTTTGAATTCCTTCCTCATATTGGAAGAATGTAAGATTGTTAGGTTTATTATTATTATTATTATTATTATTACTACTACTACAAAATTGGCTGGGATAGAGCTCAGTAGCAAAGAACACATTAGTGTGTGCAACGACCTCCATTCAATTCCCAGAAGCACCAAAAGGGAAAGGCGGAACAAAAAGAGTGTGGGGCATGGCACACAGGTACCAGAGCAATGACACTGTTTCCCACACGCTCACTTCTCCTTTAACGTTCCGCTCCTCGCCTGGTGACTCGGTGACCTATCTGTGGGACACTCCAGGCTCCTCATCTCATAGCTCCAAAAAGTTATAAGATATTGTTCAGAATTGTGTGGTTTGGGGCCATTTGTACTAAGGTGTGCATAAATTTAATGTATGATTTTTGTGTACTAAAAGGAAATTGTTCACATTTATACAGTTATCCTTCCATTTTAATTAGTGATAAAAATATTAACTGTTTTATAAATGATCCCTTATTGAACATTGTATTTAAGCATTTTAGAGTTGAGAATCTCCAACATGGTTTCTGATTATATATTTCCTAGTCACAGTCTGTTTCAGAGATCATGTGCCATTTGAATTTGGCAAATGGACTGACTCATAAAGGAACTTCAGCTCATGAAATAATACAGAATTGTTAAAAGTTACAATTTTATAAATTATAAAAAAGAAATTTTTATCTTATTGTGGGAAAAAAGATAGAGGCTGGTATGCCGATAATTATATTTTGTTTGTGTTCTGTTTTAACAAGCGATTTTACTTTGATCTGCAGATCCAAATTGAAAAGTGTGCTTAGCTTCTTAAGAGTTCTCATCTAGTTTTAGAAAATAAAACAAAAACACTGCACGTTCCTGAGCATGCATTACATCTTAGATCCTGGCACTTGTTTCTGTTTTTTCCAATGGCTTCCTAATATCCTTGTCCTTTGCGGTTGGAAATAAGCTGGTATGTATTTGATGAAATGTAAATGTAACTGAGCACTTAGATTCCCATTCTTTTTTTTTTTTTTTTTATCTCAATCACACGTTAGGTACTTTGAATCCCAGGCTTAGCCCCCTCCCTCAGTCCCTCCTACCCTCCCACTCCCTCCCTCATCTCCCTCCTCCCCGCCCCCTCCAAGTCCACCACCTGGGGAGGACCTCCTTCCCTTCCATCCAGCCCCAGCTTATCCTGACTCCTCAGGGCTGGCTGCAATGTCCTCCCCTGAGATCTAGCCAGTCTGTCACTCCCCGGCTTGTATGGGGGAGGGTCAAAGA
>JAQQSO010002860.1:0-14025 GCA_028658305.1 Pachyuromys duprasi
AGGGGGCGGGGAAGAGGGAGATGAGGGAGGTAGTGGGAGGGTGGGAGGGAATGGGGGAGGGCGCTACGTCTGGGATTCAAAGTACCTAACCTGTGATTGAGATAAAAATAAATTAATTAAAAAATTATACAATTAATATTAACATTGTATCAACATTAAGCACTTCTTGTCTGATTCCTCACTCCTTTATGAAGGAAAATGATATGGTATACTATGTTGATTGATGCACGTTTCATTAATCTATTAAGGAAACTTGTAATTAGTGATTTTAAAGTATTTATACTAAATTAGTAGACATATCATTTTAGACTTCTTGTAAACAAAATTACTTATCAAAATTAAGGGGTGGCTGACAAGGACAATATGGATTACTGAAAAAAGATGCAAGACCTGGTGACTTCGCTTCACTCCTCAAAACCCTGTAGGGTGGAAGGAAGGAACCGTACCATCAAGTTCCTCAGATATCCTCAGAGGCTCTGTGATGTATGTGCCACACACAGGAAACAAACACACTAACTGTAATGAAAGTATGTTTTTAAGAAGTTAGTAGAAATAAATTCATTGAATAGTTCAGTTTAAGCATTGTACTAAACAAAGATATGTTTTTTTTGTTAATTTCTGTTGTTTTAATTTAGTATTTAGAGAAATAAGTGAGTAATCATGACTTCAAGAAATACTTTGCCTTGGCCTTAGATAGAGAGAATATTCTGCATTTTCTTCCAGGAAATTTATAAATGGGCTTTCTATATCTTTAAACTGCACTTTGTCCCACACCTTACAGATCCTCTTTAAGTAGCTTGTGCATGTGAAAAAGGCATTCTGGTGGCTGATAATGATGAAAACAGAAAAATGCAACATTTATGTGATTTGTCAACTGCGACACAAAAATTTTCTGGCCTTTGGAAGGAATCTAAACAGTTGTTTTATGATGAGCCTTTTTCTGTTTTCTTATAAAAATCTTACAAAGACATACTTTAGGTAAACTTTGCAATTTTTCTTTTATATATTTACAAAAAACTTTTAAATTTTATTCTCCATCACAAGAAACCCTCTACAAATACTTACAGCAGCCATTGGCAACACTCATAGCATAAAAATGTTCAGACATACAGATACCCAGTGAAGGGTTTTGAAGAACCGATTGTGTGCAGCAGGAGTAAAGAATGAATAACTTGCAAAGGGTGTGTATTCCCTGATATCTGAAAAATGTACTTCGTTAAGGTGAAATGCTTGGGTGCAAATTAGCCTGCTCTTATAATTTGGTCCTCGGCCCATTAATGTAAGCTCTGGAGAGAATAATGATTTGCCATATTAAAAATATGATATAAAGCCATTGAAGTTTAAATTGCAAAACAAAACAGAAAAGTATTAGGTGGCTCCCCCCCCTGTAATTTTGCTGATGGTGCAATTCTTATACATTATCCCCATGATGGCTTTTCATGCTATTAGGAGATCTAATTAGCTATTTAGGGTTGTATTTCCAAAGAAATGGTTTACTTAATAAAGGAAAGTAAGCAATTGACAATGTGAGTCTTTAATCTTTAGCAAGAAACCAATAATCTTTATACTTAAAAGTAAAATTTAGCTTTTGCTGTTAATGATGCAAATTATGCAATAACACTACAGAAAATGTAATGGTAAATGCAAAGTTCAATTTGTAAAAAGAGTGTCATATATATATATATATATGTATATGTACATATACATATATATATGTACATATACATATATATATATATATATATATCCAGCAACCTAAATAAGCAGAAATTTTCTTCTAATTTTTATTTGTATATTGCTGTTGATTTTATCTTTTTCATATTCTGAGAGCTTTATATATTAGGAATTTTCTAACTTAAAATACTTAGAATCTTCAATTTCATTAGACATTTTATATACTCTTACTAAGAATAAATTTTTCATAGAATATATTCTTATCAGTTTTCTCTCCCCCAACTTCTGCCAGATCTTCTCCACTTCTTCACCTCCCCAAATCCATTTCTTTCTGTTTGTTTTGAAAACAGATAAGCAAGAGAAAAAAAGAACACTTACAAGAAACAAACACACTCAACCCGTAAACACACAAAACCAGAAGCCATAATAGACAAGCAAAGAACCAATATGACCAAAAAAGGCCCAAACAAAGCAATATGAGACAAAAAAATAAAAAGAAAATGTCACCGAGTTCATATTTTGTTGGCTATCTTCTTCTGGGCAGAGACTACTCTTAAGCATGGCTAATGTACCCAGTGAAACTCCATTGGAGAAAAGCAATTTTTCATGTGTAAATGGATATTAACTGGTGATACCTTCTTGGTTAGGAACAGGAGGGCATATCTACTTCTTCTCAGTGCAAGATGCCATCTGGCCTGAACCTCTGCAGGCCCTGTGTGTCCGCCAAAGTCTCTTTGAGCTCATGTGAATATCAGTCCTATGGTGTCTGGAAGACACTGTTTCCTTACTATCATCTATCCCATCTGGCACTTAAAACCTTAAACATTTTTGGTGTATAATGTGTAAAAATTTTTGTACTGAAAACATTCTTTCATATCAGCTTCATACATATAGATATCTTAGTTAAGTTCTGAAAACTCATAAGCTAATTTTGGAAGGAGTTTTGTGTATTTACTAGTGTGTTTATAGTGGTATTTGTGGATTGTCGCACATTCACAAGCATGAATCATTACTATCCTTATGTCTCTAAATCTATGGAAGAACAGATACAAAAATGTCCAATGACTAAAAATATAACTACAGATCCAGTAAAGACTTGTGCAAGAATTGCCACTTTTCTACTAGTAAAAAGTAGTGTCTGAGATTAAAGAAGAACATGTATGCATGTATGTGTATGTGTGTGTGCATGACACACAAATTGTTCAGTGCAACATAGTTTTGAAAATGTCAGTAAAAATATGTGTAAAGTATGTGTGCTTTCACATGAAACAATAGTTCTCCTAACCACATTTAGATAATACAGTTAATTACAACAATACACCATTACTTATTTATGAATTTTGTTTTCAACTGAAAATTCTGTAAAGTATATTAAGAATTGTATTGACCATAATGTTGTGAATGTTTTGGCAAATATAGTAGTTAGTTTGAATAAAATTCAGATTATAAGATTTCTATTTGAAATCTTATAACATATGATAGGAAAGTATTTGTTTTCTTTGTTCTCTTGTGGTTGTATGTGAGCATGTACATAACAGGAACATACATAAATGATATGTGCTTTCATACACTTAGAAGTCTCTTCTTGGAACTCCTATTATTAAAATTTTAACCTGTCCACTTACATAAAAAAGAGATACTTTTATTATATAAACATGTAAATACAGAAGTGAATTTATAAGCATGTATGCCTATAGCATTTTCACAAATTGATACTATGTTCTTCTGAGAGCTCTTCTAGGGAATGAATATGATTACTTATCCATTATTTTCATAGGTCTAGAATATTTGCTATTTTGTGGTTCTTAGAATTAATACATGTCAGTAAAACAAAATTATTAAAAATCTGCCTTACGAACAGTTGAAATTATTATTCATTGACAGTAAGGCAATATCACTTTTACATGATCACAAATTATACTGTTTTATTATCACCATGCCAAGTGGATAAAAATATGATAGGAAGGGGTGTGTGAACTATTTGGATTTAAACAGTGTATCAACTTTCAGTACTATTGCAGTTTTTGTTATAATATATAACCTATCTAAGAAATGACAAATTATCTTCAGTACTGTTATAAATTTGGGAATTTATTATGTTTAATGTCTCCTAGTTTTTTTAATGGACTAATTTCACAAAAATTTTATTTTCTGTTACCACATGAACAGTTGTTCCTAACCGTAAGAGGAAAGGCAAGGATCCTACTGTTGTGATTATTAAAACAAAATGCCAAGACTGATTATGTCTATATACATGAATCACTCGGTGTATTTTCAAAGATAAATCAGGACTAGAAGGCCTAATTTTAGCCTCAATTAAAATAATCAATTCAATCATCAGAATAGGTGTATCATTAATAAATCACATTAATTGATAACTTTTATATAAAATTATTTCTGCTTCAAAAAGTAGTTTAAGATGTCCAGATTGCCTATTTTTATTTCTTTAAGAAATTTTATGACAAGTATAAAAAACTAAATAAAAGCAGAAGTAATCATTATACATATATCACATCAAAGGTTTAAAGCTAAATAGCAATAATCTTTCCCATAGTGCTACAGTAAGAACTCTGTTCATAATGTATTAATTTCTTAGTGCTTAGATTACACTTGCTTTGTCTTTTCTTTTGTCAGGCATCATGAGTATTTATCATTTTGTTGTTTGTTTCGCTACAGTCCAAAGTAATACTGCACCACCTCTTTAACCTTTGTCAGATGTGTAGAGCAAAAATAACTCAATTTGCTGAACTCTCTTAGCTCTTTACTACAGACCCTCTCAGCCTCCACTTCCAAGCAGCTCCATTACTTTATGTCAGACACCAAAAACAAAAAGTGCTTTCTACCAGAGATGCCTAGCAGCCACATCAAGCCACATTACCATGTTTTCTGTTCTCCACCATGATCTTTAGTCTCACCGTCAGGTCTGCAGTAGCCTTCTCCAAAGTGCTCCCATGTCCACTCAACTCCGTTCACTGGGGAGTGACCCCAATGGTCCATACACAGGATACCTTTAGACATTTCATCCCTGGCTATTAAGACATAGTCTTTGTTAACTCATACTTGCAGGAGAACCCCCTCACACAACACATCCAATTGCCTGGGGACCCTGCTTCTTTGTGAGAACTAAATTCCTAGAAATTTCCCACATATATTCTCGGCCTTTTTTCCTAATGCATCTCTATTCCTCTCTGCCACCCACCAAACAGCAGAAGCACTCTGTACTATGGGAAACATAGCCACCATCCTTTCCTAATACCTGAAAAAGTGTACCAGCAACAAAATAATAGAAAACCTATAGCAACCAAAGAAAAGTACACCCACTCCAAACAAGAAAAGACCAGATATTGACAGCTAGTATCACCTTAATCATCATAACTCTCGATTCCTAGACATAAACGCCATACACATAAACAACCAAGATAATATTCATCTATCAGAAGTGAGTAACCTAATTACAGTAGGCCCTATAATAATACATACAATCTAGTTAGAGCACTAGACAGGAACTTCAAAATATCAATTATGGTGTGTTCAAGGACCTTTTCAATATGAATAAATCACTTACTGAAGTCTGTGAAAAGAAAAGCAATGAAATGAAATAATGAAAACAGACATGAAAGTAGAAATAGTCATTAAAGAACATACAAATTGAGGTAAAAGTAGAAATGAAAGATTAGGAAGTCAAACAAAACCTCAATGGTAAGCCTCACTAACAAAATATCAGATACAAAAGAGAAAATCTCAAGCATTAAAAAACAAGATAGAAGAAATTAGATACATCAGTCAAGGAACATTTTAAATTTGAACAACAACAACAACAAAACAAAATCTAAGCACAATACATTCAGGATATCTTAGACACAATGAAAAAATAACAATTTTACAGCAGTCTACTCCTCTTGGATGAGTCTGCATTTTTCCCTTTAGGGCTTTCAGGTGAGCTATTAAGTTCCTTTTATGAGATGTATCAAATTTCTTGAAGGCACTTAGTGCTATGAACTTTTCTCTTAGCACAGCTTTCATTGTGTCCCATAAGTTTGGGTATGTTGTGCCTTCATTTTCATTGAATTCTAGGAAGTCTTTATTTTCTTTCTTTATTTCTTCCTTAGCCCAGCTGTCATTGAGTAGCAAGTTGTTCAGTTTCCGTGTGTATGTAGACTTTTTTTGCTATTTCCATTGTTGTTTAGGTCCAGCGAATACAGGGGATTATTTCAATATTCTTGTATCTGTTGAGGCTTGCTTTGTGACCAACTCTATGGTCTATTTTGGAGAAGGTTCCATGAAGTGCTGAAAAAGGTATACTTTTTTAGATTCAGTGAAAAGTTCTATAGACATCTATTAGGTCCAATTGATTTACACCTCTGTAAGTGCCTTTATTTCCCTGTTTTGCTTCTCACTGGATGATCTGTCCCTTGGTAAGAGATGGAGTGTTGAAGTCTCCCACTACTAAAGTGTGGGAATCAATGTGTGATTTCAGCCTTAATAATGATTCATTTACAAATGTAGGTTGTCTTGCATCTGGGGCATGGATATTCAAAGTTGTGAGTCCTCCTGTTCTAATTTTTCTTTGATGAGAAGGAAATGCCCCTCCTCATCTTTTTTGATTAATTTTGCTTGAAAGTCTATTTTATTAGATATTAGGCTACCTACCCCAGCTTGTTTTCTGGGTCCATTTGCTGGAAAAACATTTTTCCAGCCCTTTTCTCTAAGGTAGTGTTTATCTTTGTTGCAGAAGTGTGTTTCTTTGATGCAAAAATCCTCAAGAAAAAAAGGAATACAACTGAAGGATCCAAGATGGCAGCCTACAGTGCACACCATATATGAGGGGCAGAGGATCTGAAACTTCAAATTTGTGAGTGGAGGGGCACATATCTAAACATAGTAAAGGCAATATACAACAAGCCTATAGCCAACATCAAACTCAATGGAGAGAAACTTAAATGAATCCCACTGAAATCAAGGACAAGATAAGGCTGCCCACTTTTTCCATATCTCTTCAACATAGCACTTGCAGTCGTAGCTAGAGCAATAAGACAATTAATGGAGATTAAGATGATACAAATCAGAAAGGAAAAATTCAAAGTATCACTATTCACAGATGATATGATAGTATACATGAGCTACCCCCAAAATTCAATCAGAGAACTCCTTCAGCTGATAAATACATTCAGGAAAGTGGCTGGATAAAAAAATCAACTCAAAAAATCAGAATGCCTCTTGTATACCACAGACAAACGGGTTGAGAAAGAAATTATGGAAACAACACCTTTCACAATAGCCACTAACAACATAAACTACCTTAGTGTGACTCTAATCAACCAAGTGAAAGACTTGTTTGAGAGAAAAAAAAAAAACTTCTGAAGAAAGAAATCAAAGAAGATATCAAAAGTTGGAAAGATCTCCCATGCTCATGGATGGTTAGGATTAACATAGTGAAAATGGACATTCTGCCAAGAGCAATCTACAGATTCAATGCAATTCCCATCAAAATACCAACACAATTCTTTACAGATCTTTAGAGAAAAATTCTCAGCTTCATATGGAGAAACAAAAAACCCAGAATTTCCAAAATGATTCTGTACAACAACAGGTCATCTGGAGGCATCTCCATCCCTGATCTCAAGCTGTATTACCGAGAAATAGTAGTAAAAACTACATGGTATTGGCATAGCAACAGAAAGGAGGATCAATGGAACAGAATAGAATATTAGAATTAAACCCACATACATATGGATACTTGATTTTTAATAAAGAAGACAAAATCATTCAATGGAAAAAAGATCATCTTCAACAAATGGTGCTGGTCCAACCGGATGTCTACATGCAGAAAAATGAAAATAGATCCTTATTTATCAGCCTGAACAAAACTAAAGTCCAAGTCGATCAATGACCTCAACATAAAACCAGACACATTAAATCAGTTAGAAGAAAAGGTGGGGAAGAGCCTAGAACTCATTGGCACAGTAGACAACTTCCTGAATAGAACACCAACAGCACAGACTCTAAGAGCAACAGTCAATAAATGGGACCTCATGAAACTGAAAGGCTTCTGTAAAGCAAAAGACACTAGCAAATATTAAGACATTTAACCAATCCTTTGGCAGAGTGCAGGGAATCATATGAAAGAAGGGGGAGTTAGTATGACCTGGAGAGGACAGGAGCTCCACAAGGACCAAATATATCAGGGCACAGGGGTCTTTTATGAGACTGTTTCTCCAACCAAGGACCATGTATAGATATAACCTAGAACCCCTGCTTGAATGTAGCAAGTGGTAGCTCAATATCCAACTGGGTATCCTAGTAAGGGGAACAGGGACTATTTCAGACATGAACTCAACAGCTGGCTCTTTGACTCCCCCTACCCCCCGATGGAGGAGCAGCCTTGCTAGGCCACAGAAGAGGACATTGCAGCCAGTCCTGAAGAGACCTGATAAGCTGGAGTTAGATGGTTGGCGAGGAGGTCCTCCCCTACAAGTGGACTAAGGAAGGGGCAGGGAGGAAATGAGGGAGGGATAGAGGGATAAGGGAGGTAATGAGGGATGGGCCTATGGCTGGGATACAAAGTACATAACCCGTGATTAATATAAAATAAAAATGTTTAAAAAAAGACACTCTTGTCCAAAACAAAACAGCAGCCTACACACTGGGAAAGGATCTTCACCAACCCTATATCTAACAAAGGGCTAATATCCAGAATATATAAACAACTCAAGAAGATAAAAAGCAACAAATCAAGTAATCCAATTAAAAAGTGGGGTACAGAGCTAGAAATCTCTGTAGAGGAAATTAGAATGGCAGAGAAACACTTAAAGAAATGTTCAGCGTCCTTAGCCATTAGGAAGATGGAAATAAAAATGACCCTGAGATTTCACCTTACACCAATCAGAA
Source organism: Pachyuromys duprasi (assembly GCA_028658305.1). Lineage (NCBI taxonomy): Eukaryota > Metazoa > Chordata > Mammalia > Rodentia > Muridae > Pachyuromys > Pachyuromys duprasi. The sequence continues at coordinate 8,563 of JAQQSO010002860.1, forward strand.
TGCCTAAGATAAAAATCTCAAGTGATGATGCATGCTGGAGAGGATGTGGAGAAAGGGGAACCTTCCTCTTTTGCTGGTGGGAATGTAAACTTATACAACCACTTTGGAAATCAATCTGGTGCTTTCTCAGACAATTAGGAATAGTGCTTTCTCAAGATCTACGTATACTACTCCTAGGTATATATCCAAAAGATGCTCAAGTACACGACAAAGACCTTTGTTCAACCCAGTTCATCCCCTTTATTCATAATAGCCAGAACCTGGAAAAAAGCCAGATATCCCTCAATGGAGAAAATGGATACAGAAATTGTGTTACATTTACACAATGAAATACTACTCAGCAAGGAAATCATGAAATTTGCAGACATATGGTGGGACCTAGAAAAGGTCATCCTGAGTGAGGTATCCCTGAAGCAAAAAGACACACATGGTATATACTCATTTATAAGTGAATACTAGTACTATAAGATAGGATAAACGTACTAAAATCTGAACACCTAAAGAAGCTAAGGAAGGAGGGCTCAGGTTAAGATGATCAATCCTCACTTAGAAAGACAAACTGGATGGATATTGGAAGTAGGAGAAAACAAGAAAGAGGACAGAAGCCTACCATAAAGAGCCACTGAAAGACTCTACTTATCAGTGTATCAAAGCAAATGCTGAGACTCATGGCCAAACTTTGTGCAGAGTGCAGGGAATCATATGAAAGAAGAAGGTGTTAGTAAGACCCGGAGAAGACAGGAACTCCACAAGGACCAAATATATTTGGGCACAGGGGCTTGTCTGAGACTGTCTTTCCAACCAATAACCATGCAGCAATATAACCTAGAACCCCCGTTTTTATGTAGCTCAAGGCAACTCAGTATCTAAGTAGCTTCCCTCATCAGGGGAATCAGGACTGTCTCTCATATGAACTCAGTGGCTGGCTCTTGGACCTCCCCAACTCCCATGGGAGGAACAGCCTAGCTAGGCTACAATGGAGGACATTGCAGCCAGTCCTGGTGAAACCTGATAAGCTAGGGTCAGATAGAAGGGGAAGAGGACCTCCCCTATCAGTTTACTTAGACAGGGGCAGGGAGGAGTTGAGGGAGGGAGGGTAGGATTGGGATTGAATGAGAGAGGGAGCTACAGCTGGGATACAAAGTAAATAAACTGTAATTAATATAAAAAATAAAAATTTCATTAAAATTAAAAATAAAAATAAGATATTATTCACTATAATCAAGTATATTTCGTTCCAGAGATGCAGTAATGGTTCAAAATACATAAATTGAAAAGTTATCTACCTCATATACAGACTGAGAGACGAAAACCACATGATTATCATATTAGATGAAGAAACTGTGACACAATTACACAATGTAATTCTATTCAGGTATTAAAAACAAAGAAATCATGAAATTTGCAGGAAAATGGATGCTACTTACTCACTTATAAGTGAACTTTAGCCACATAGTTCAAGATAAGCATTCTGTCAGGCACAGACCCAAAGATGGTAAGTAATAAAGAGTACCCAAGTGAGGCTGCATCACTTAGGCTGCATCCCCTTCTAAATATCACTTAGAAAGGGAGCTAGAATAGACAGAGGTAATGGCTGAAGAGAGGGAACAAGGTAGGAGAAGGGGCACAGAGAGTTAAGATTGTGGAGATCAGACCTGAGGAGGGTGAGGGCGAGAGGACATAAGGCCTGTGGTAAAGACAAACTGAGGGTGGGGCATCTCTGTGATAAGCTGGTGGCCTAAGCCAGGGTAGGCTCCTGGGAAGATGAGGGGGATTCGAGCAGAGACTCATTTTAGCAGAGACCATAGAGTCTGAAGAGGACATCTCTAACTAGACTAGTCTTCTTGTACAGGACAGAGAACACCAACCCACCCACAAAACTTCCATCCGAAATTTATCCTACTTAGGATATGTTCAGGTATAAGGACAGAACAGATTGAGCAGAGACTGAGGGAATGCCTAACCAATATCTGGCCCAACCAAAGACTCACCATATTGGAGAGTGCCAATCCCTGATACTATGAGTGACTCTCTGTTGTCCTCGGAAAAGCTCTACCCAGCAGCACCTCAGAACAGATTTTGAGACACACAGTCAAACACTGAGTGATGCATAGGGATTTGGGTAATAATAGTATGACTGCATTGACAGGCCACAGGAGAAGAGGACAAGATCATTCCTGATGTATCCTGATTAGCTTTGGTGGATGGAAAAGGGAAGGGGAAAGGGAGAGAGGGTGGGATTAAGAATGGAAGAAGCTACAAAGATGGAAAGTGAATTAAATAAATAAATGAAAAAAAAAAGAGTTAGACTCTTAATGCAACAAAATTGCTGAAAGAGAACAAGGAGATTCAAATAGAAAAGGAAACAACCAAAGTGTTTTGATTTGCAGATATTGTTTTATACATAGAAGACCCTAAACCTTTACAAGGAAATGCTAAGACTCATGAATACATTCAAGAATGTATAAAGATACTAAGTACACAAAAATCAATAGTTTTTTTAATATGAAAATGACAAACATGCAGAAAAAATCAGGGAAAAAGTCTCTTTCATAATGACTGCAATATAAAACATCTTGGTGTAATTGTAACAGAAAAATTGAAAGACATACATAATGACAAATTTAATGGGGGTTCAAAGGTGGCCGTGAACACAGTACACCGGTTTGGAGAGGCAGAGGACCTGAACCTCCAAAATTGGTGAGTGGAGAGACAATCGAAGCTAGAATTTGGACTTTGGCGCTTTCTGAAGGAGAGGGGACACGATAGAAGTTAGGAGTGCTTATAGAATCAGATCTGGTGAGTACTTCTCTGGGAAAGAAGTGGAGTGCTTCCCTTGTCCTGCTCTCCCTTCCCCTCAGGGAATCCTGTACCTAGCACCAGGTAGCTGAGTACAAAGCTCACTGCCTTGGAACCTAGGCACCCAGGCAGAGCTTCAGGCCCCTCAGCAAAGATGGACATCTGTACCCGCCTGCTGAACACCATCCCTCAGAGCACATGTCAGAGTAGCCCATGCTCTGCCAAGCGCCCACCCTGCCTGAGTGTATGTGCAGGCCACCGAAAATCCCACCCCACCTGAGCACATGCCCAACAAGTGCCAGCCACATAGACTCAGATCCACAGTACAATCCTTCCCGGACCCCAGATCTGCAAGTGGTAATTCTGACTCCAAAGGACTGCCCAGAGAACTATTACAGGGGCCACCCAACAGTTCAGTGGCAGATACACAGCTGAATGGCCACCAAAGCCTAGCATACCTGCAAAAACAATCCGCACCCTCAATCTTCAACAACAACGCTTGCAATATCTTAAGTGCTTGCAGCTCCTTCAGTGCATGCAAGGCACCCCTCTCTCACACTGATGGTCTCTTCATTCTCTAACACCCTGTCCCTCAGGACATACTTCCACCCACATGCTTGCTCACATGCTAACCTGAATTTGCCTTTCTGCGCCTGTGAACTTTCCTCCCACAGGTTTGGCTGAATCACCAACACACATGCTGAAAACACTGGATCTCTCTCATTTTCCTAAAGAATTCTCCAGACACCAGAGAAAGACCAGTCTGATCTGCAGAATCCAGGAACAAACTGTGAACACTACGGATAACCAAATGGTCAGTGGTTGGCGAAAGAACACACCCAACATAAATCAAGACATCAAGGCTTCACCTGCAACCCCCAAAATTAATGGATACACCAACTCATCAGAAACACAGGAAAATGACTTTAAAGCTATGATTACCCAGTTATTAGAGGCACATAAAAGGGAAACAAAGAAATCTCTCAGAGAAATAGCCATACAGACTCAAACAGTTAAAGAAGAAACAAACAAATCTTTCAAAGATTTGGCCTCCAAACTGGAAGTAAAAAAAAAAAAAAAAAAAAAAAAAAGCAGCGAACCCAGCCCTCAATGAAAAACAGGCGTATATACCCAAACAAACAGAGGCATGAAAGTGGCATACAGAGAGGAAACAAACAAAAAAATTGAGACCATCTTGGAGACACACAAATCCACGTTTAAACAGATGAAGGAAATGTTGCAAGGCATGAAAACAGAAGTAAAATCAATAAAGAAAACACAAACTGGAGAACCCAGAGCAAAGACAAAGGAACCACAAAAGTAAGCCTCATTAATAGAATACAAGAGATAGAAGAGAGAATCTCAGCTGCTGAAGATACACTCACAGAAGTTAATACTTTTCTCAAATAAAAAGTATAATCGGAAAAAAACACCCAAACACAAAACATTCAAGAAATCAAGGATAACATGAAAAGATAAATTCTAAGAATAATTGGAATTGATGAAGAAGAGGATTCCAGACTCCAAGGTCCGGAAAATATTTTCTTTATTATTTTTATTATTTTTTAAATTTATTTACTTTTATCTCAATCACAGGTTAGGTACTTTGCATACCAGGCATAGCCCCATCCCTCATTCCCTCCCACCCTTCCACTCCCTCCCTCATCTCCCTCCTCCCTGCCCAATCCAAGTCCACCAACAGGGGAGGACCTCCTCCCCTTCCATCCAACCCCAGTTGATGCTGTCTCCTCAGGGCTGGCTACAATGTCCTCCCCTGGGATCTACCCAGTCTGTCACTCCACAGCTTGTATAGGGGAGGGTCAAAGAGTCAGCCACCAAGTTCATGACTGAAACAGTCACTGTTTCCCCCACTAGGGTCTTCAGTCTGACACCGAGCTATCATGGGTCCCATCTGAGCGGTGGTTCCAGGCCACATCCACACATGGTCCTTGATTGTAGAAACCGTATCACACAAGACCCCTTTGCCATGCTCAGTTTGGTCTTTGTGGAGCTCTTGTTCTCCCCAAGTCTCACCAACCTCCCCCAGATCTAGCATTACTTCTTGCCCTCTGCCAAAGGCTTGATCACAAGTCTTAATAACTGCTCTGATACATCACTACATTGACCCCCCAGAGGTCCTCCTTGGAATGCTCCTGTCCTGTTGCTGGTTTTCTCCTCCAATCAATGTCCATCCCATTTGTTCATCCAAATAAGCATTGATCATACCAACCTGGGTCCTCCTTCCTGTATATCCTCTCTAGGTGTGTAGATTTCAGCTTGACCTTCCTAACCTATAGGTCTATATAAGTGAGTATATACCATATGTTTCTTTCTGCTTTTGGGATACCTCACTCAGGATGATCATTTCCAGGTCCCACCATTTGCCTGCGAATTTCATGATTTCCTCCTTTTTAATTGCTGAGTAGTATTCCATTGTGTAAAAGTACCATAATTTCTGTATCCATTCCTCCACTGAGGGACATCTGGGTTGTTTCCAGGTTCTGGCTATTACCATTAAAGCAGCCACGAACATAGTTGAGCACATGTCCTTGTTGTGTACTTGAGCATATTTTGGATATATGCCTAAGAGTGGTATAGCTCAGTCTTAAGGAATCACTATTCCTAATTGTCTAAGAAAGCGCCAAATTGATTTCCAGAGTGGTT
>JAQQSO010002862.1:0-14023 GCA_028658305.1 Pachyuromys duprasi
AGGGCACAGGGGTCTTGTATGTGACGGTTTCTACAACCAAGGACCACGTGTGGATGTGTCCTGGAACCCCTGTGCAGATGGGACCCAGGATAGCTCGGTGTAGGACTAAAGACCCTAGTGCGGGAAACAGGGACTGTTTCAGTCTTGAACTTGATGGCTGACTCTTTGGCCCTCCCCCATACAAGCTGGGGAGTGACAGACTGGCTAGATCCCAGTGGAGGACATTGCAGCCAGCCCTGAGGAGACAGGATGAGCTGGTGTTGAATGGAAGGGGAGGAGGTCCTCCCCCGTTGGTGGACTTGGAGGGGGCGGGGAGGAGATGAGGGAGGGTTGGAGAGGGTGGGAGGGAAGGAAGGAGGGGGCTACGCATGGGATGCAATGTACCTAACCTGTGATTGATAACAAAAAAAAAATGTATAAGAAAAATAAAAAAGTTAAAAAAAAAACAATTCTGGGTTGCTGTGTTGGTGGTGCCATTTTCAATCACAGTGGGCACAGCACACCTGATCCTGCCTTTGCATACATGTTTCTCTGTGTCTGTCCTTTCTTCATTGCCTCACCAGTCCCATCAGGTTTCCAGGACCAACGTTCACAGGATGCAGTATATGGTTATATAGCAATAGTGCCCCAAACTTTCTACCTTAAGAAGATGTACATTTATCATTTCACATTTCACAGAGTCCATTGGTCAGGAGTTTGAGCATTGCTTGGCTGGATCACTGATAAATCTGAAACAAAAGTGTTGACCAACATTCCATTCTCATCTAAAATTAGATATATTTTCTTACTCATGTGATTGTTGGCAGCATTGGATTCCATCTGAGGTGACACATCTGAGAACCTCGATTTCCCATCAACTATTTTCTAGAGGTAGCCATGTGTTTCCTTCCACATTGTCCTCCTAATGGCAGCCTACAATATGGTAGCTTGCTTCTTCACAGCCAGCTTGCTTCTTCTAAGCCAGAGGAGAGAGGTCCTCTTCACAAGATCATATAACAATGTTACATACCATGATAAGAATATTCATGGAATCATATCCATCAATAGTGTTTTCATCTCCATTCAAGAGGAAGTGGATATAAAACATGCATGCTGAGAAATGAAGGTCATTGGAGCACCCAACATTCTATCTGCAAGCGTTTACCTTCTGACCCCAGAGATTCATGTTCTTCCCTGGAGGAAACTTTCTTACCACCTCCATAGATATCCAGTCTCATCCCATTATGAAATCTATATAAACTCTGAAATCTTATCTAAATCAAATCCAGGTGTTGATGAAGGTTCTCTAAGTTTATCTGTCAATGTGTAAAATGAAATAGACATTTTATCTGCTCCCCACATCCACATATATAGATTAAGAAGAATAAGAAAATACCTATAGACATAAATATTCTCATTCAGAGAGTTAGAATTATAAGGTTCAAATGAATCACTAGTCCCTAGGAATTCTGGAAATCAGCCTAACAAATGTTCAAAATCCCTTGTGTAGTTGTCCAAATCTGTGATAAATTTTCATACTACTCATCTCTACTCTGTGAATTCTTGAATCTGTCCTAAGTCAGCATTATCCTGTGTGTGCACATTTGCTCACATATGTGTGTATGTGTTTGAGTGTGTGTGTGTGTGTTTGTGTGCTTATGCCTATGTTTGTGTTTGAAGTACTAGTAGCACATGCTTACTATGAACAACCTATTACCTAACATTCTGGGAGTCCATGACTAACCTTTCTCCTTCAATCTAAGTTAACATTCTTTCTACTGAAGCAGCATTTTTAAAAAAAACTCTGTATTTCCCATGAATTTTACTGATATCCATCTAAAATATAATGGCAATACTGGTTGACAAACTTCCACAAGGTCCCATCCCTAGATGAAAAAATAAAGGTAATCAGTGGCTGCTGAGAGAGGAAAATCTGTTTTCTCTAGAGACAGGTTCCTCAAAGTGTTATATGTGTGTACAGACATATATATGGATGTGTGTGTGTGTGTGTGTGTGTGTGTGTGTAACAACAGTTTCTGAAGAAGAAAGCATGAGTCTGGGCTAAGGGGTATACAGGAGGAATTTGATCAGAGAAAGAATAACAAGAGTAATATGGATATAGGCTTCTGTGCACAGTTCTAAAATAAACTCAGAAAAAAAATTCATTATGATTAAACAAAATTTCAGACTTTTAAATATATTTGTGTGCATGTAATGTGAGTTTGCTAGAGACCCTATGATTGCCTTGATTTATTTTTTAAGTTCTGAGAAGCACATACTTATTATCTTGAAACTATATTTGGCTAACTCACAATATTCCAGGCTTTTGGTCTTTTGATCATTTTTTAAAGTTGTATAGCCATACCTTCTTGTTTTCCTCTAGACCTTGCTTGCATTTGGACAGAATTGAAGCCATTTCTCACATTTAATGTTGTTGTCCTCCAACAAGAATGAGCATTTCTTAGAATGTCAAGGGCTGGTAGAGCTTTGCTTAGCAGTTGTTCTCTAAACTTATCTCATACTGCATTATACCATGAGAAGCAAAAGCAGTAACACAGCAAGTGAATGATTCCTCTGAAACCCCCACTACCTTTGTAACTCAGGATATCCCTCCCAATGTCTTCCTTCCACAAACCCCAGCCGATAATTTTGCTCAGCTTTCTGCACAGGATTTCACATTCTGGTCACCATTACCACTTTCCCTGCTTCTTTTTTGGACCTTAATCCACAGCGCACTCAAAGTCCAAGCTTCTACTCGCCATCTACCTCAGGTGGATGAGCTTGGGCTCCCATGCTCCTCTTACTGTACAGCTCCAAAATCACACCCAGACTTTTCTTAATTTCTTATGTTATCAGCCAATTCCTGATACCAAAATCTGTGTTCTTTATCGACCTCTCTGCTGTGGTTTGGATGTGGCTTGAGTACATGTTAGAGATTTGGTACCCAATGTGGCTATGTTAAAATGCAGTAGGATTGTTAAGAGATGGGTCCTGATCAGAGTTAGGTAGTTTTCTAGGGACTCTTCTCTAAGAGTGAGTTAGTTATCATGAGACAGGCTGTTATAAAGAATGAACCTGACCCTGGGATTACTTCCTGGCTTCCCATCTTGCATGGGATCTCTCCTTCCTACACACGATCCTGGCATGATAATATGCTCCCTTGGATATAACCAAGGAACCATCACCAGAGCCACTCTGATGCCAGCACAATGTCCTCGAAGTTCTAGAACTGTGGCATAAGGAAATTTCTTTTTTTTTCCATACAGTATTTACTATTCGGTATTTTGTTATGTACTAGAAAGTAGACTAACACATCATCTATTGCCATAAGCTTAATGCCTTAAAAAGGTACTTATTATTTCATAATGCCAGGGGTCTGTATTTTACAAGGCTATGTATATATTTTATAAGACTACCTACCATCAAGGTGTAAGCCCTGTAACTTCACCGTGACGCACGAGAGAAGAAACCCCCACCTTTTCTTCATTTGATAGTTGGCATGAATTAGCAGCTTGTTGCTTGCCAGACTGAGGAGCTAAGGTTTTGTGATGAATGCTTGTTTAGCTGGCAGCAGAGAACAAGACTTTGTGTGAGACAAGGATAACAGTTACAGGTAATGTAGTAGCATGCTAAAATCACGTATTTTATGGATTGAAAATAGACTCTCAAGTCATGCCCATATTCTAAGTGGGGACACTTGTGCAGTGTACACCATGAGATAGGCATCACGAGGTCACCCTAGAATCTCCCAAACAAAGCAACCCTACATGAATGGAAAAAAATAAAACTGATCTAAAGATGTGACTGACGGGTTGATCATTTGACAAAATTGTGTGGGGTCTTGGGTTTGAGTCCTAGACCAGACAATAAGCAGAAGGGTATGGCGGTGGTTTGAATAAAACTGGCCCCCATAGGCCATTAGGGAGTGTTACTATTCGGAGGCATGGCCTTGTTGGAGTAGGTGTGTCACTAAAGTATGGGTTTTGAGATCTCAGAAGCTCAAGCCTGGCCACTGTGTCGAAGTCATTTCCTGTTGCCTGCTGATGCAGATGTAGAACTCTCTTCTACCTTTCCAGCACCATGTCTGCCTGCAGGCTGCCATGCTTCCTGACATGATGATAATGGACTACACCTCTGAAACTGTAAGCCAACCCAATTAAGTGTTTTTCTTTATAAAAGGTACCATGGTCATGATGTCTCTTCACAGCAATAAAACCCAAAGACAGGTATTATCATCTGTCTGCCCACCTCTCCTAACACCTTGTTTGTCCTTGTCATATGAGGATAGAAAAGAATGAAACCACCTGGAAACGTGAACTAGTACTATCACCAAACGTGGCATCTACAACCAGTGCCTTGATATTCCATCTCCTAGATTCACTCCTAGAGTAAGAATTATTGCTTTGAAAAGCCACCCATTCAATGGCATTTTGACAGAGCAGCCTGAATTCAGAGATGCTTATATGCATGTGGCTTTGTAGTTATACCTCTTAAATTTGCCAAATGAAAAATGTTTTTATGAAGCAACATCCTACAACAATTGTCAGAATGCAGATAATGCCAAAGAGGGTGTGAATCCTCTCATGATGGTATTAAGTAGATATTTTTATAGCTGGTGTTTATAATTAAGCCAAGTTGCTTCTTAGTGTTTCTTTCTATGATAAAACTGTTAAATAGATCACTTTTCCAATGTTGAGTAATAGCTGTGTCCCAGGCATCCTTCTTGGTACTCTGCATCAGCTTCTTTAGCCTCACAACCATCAGACATAGAATGAGCTATGTACTGCCATATTCCAGATGTGGTTACCATATACAGAGAGATAAGAAAGCTTGTCCAAGGAATTTGTCCAGTTTTGCAAATATCATGATACATCCTGATAATCAATAAAACTTGCCTTCAAGTCTGGGCAACTCACCCCGAAACCCATCTTCCTAACTGTGATGTACACACCTCTCTTCCTGGGGGCTTCATACGAATGTGTTACCATTTGACTTAATTTAGTAGGAGGAAAGTGTTCTGACTACTCAGATAGTTTTCTGCTATCAGTTTGATTTCCGGTGAGTATGCAGCCCACTGGAAGAACCGTCCTACTTTTCCTGAATGAAGTGGGAATGCAGATAGAGTATCATATACTTACATGGCTCTGAGGCAAGATTACTTAAATTAGAATCACCATGGCTCTCTCAGAGTGGTCTTTGTTTTTAAAAATGAGACACGGTTTGCACTCAGGGAAAATAAAAAGAAATCCTCTCACACAAAAAAGAAAAGTTTCTTAACCAGTTAAGACCTTTTAACATCAAATTTTAATGGGGAGGGCAGAGCTCAGAGGAATAGATAATTGACGTATCTCATTCCAAAACAGCTATTTTAAATCGTATTCCTATTAATGGGGTTGGATTATTTAAATTTCACTAAAAGGAAAATGAAATCTTTCCTTAACCTTCTCATGTTGATTTTTCATCAAGAAATTCAACAGAGAAACCAACTAAAATTGACTGTGGGGAAGCAGTGGCAATCACTGCTTAGAAAATCTAGCAGACAATACAAGCCATTGTGCCCCAGGCTGATGTGGAAAACGCTTAATTCCTGAGATAAGCTACTCTTTCATGCATCAGTTCTCAGTCTCTCCTGTAGACAAAGTTATCTCCAAAACCTACAGCCTCCTCATTGTGACTTTAAAACAGCATGTACTAGTCACTTGCCCTGCGTGAGAAACCCTCTCACACATAAGTCCTACATATGCAAAAAGAAAGACAATACACAGAAAGAGAGAAGGCCATTCAGGCATGCTGATTTCTTATAAGAGAATTAATTATATTCTTGACACCTCATTGATAAATAGTTTATCACTTCAGAGATATTAAGGCCAATGACAGAAATGTTCTTGTTATTCATCACAACCCCAAATAGTGAAGCCAAACAGCACATCAGTTGCTTAACCAGATCCCATCAAGTCTCCCAGCCCCTCCTTAAAATCTCCATTCCATTCATTGTGAGAAAGTGTGGATCATGTGTTTGAACACCAGCTGGCGGTGCTGGGAGGTTATGTAACTTCTAGAAGATGCAGCCTTGCTGGAGGAAATACATCCCTGGGGTCAATCTTTCTTACTCCACTTCTGATGTGCAGTTGAAATGCAGTCTCTAGCATCCTCCTCCTGGGTCCATACCTTTCCTACCAGTGTGCACATCTAGTACTCTCAAACTCTAAGCTAAACCTAATTCTTCTTTATGTTTTTCTTGGTTTGTACTATTTTATCCCAGCAACAGAAAAGCCACAAACACAAAGATCAAACAGCCATAAGGCTCCCAACTTCTCTATTAAAAGTTCCCGTTTCCTTCATAGTCTAGTCTCGTTCCATTTGTGGGAGAAGCTCAGCCTCCCTCTCTTGCTGTGGATTCTCTAAAAGCAGATGAATAGAATCTGGAAATCAAGTGAAGTTGTTCCAACTTCTATTTGTTTCTCCCTTTGCTTCTCCTTGAGGCTTCTCACTGTGAGCTTGTGTGGCCACTGTTCTAGCCTTCCTGTTCCACCTCCCCTTCAAGATAGTTTTGAGATTTCTAAGAGACACTTTGTGCTAAATGTCCTTTTCAAGGGATCTGCATTCATGTTAGCTGTCTCTTCTTTTTCTCTAGTGGAAAAGAACTCACAGATACCTGCAATTTCTGTTACTAATATTTCCACCATGGCTTTAGTGATATTTAATCTGATACCGTAGCAAAAAGTACTTGATCTTTTAGAAAAAAAGTGTGCCCATTTGCATCGTGTTTTAAGATTACCTGTCTCTCATCTCAATTTCCTTTGTTGAGGAAAGGCCTTTTCATCAAGCCCTTCACAAAATAGTAGAAATTTCCTGGTAATTCTCATCCTTGTATTTGCAAACATCTTGCCTGTTTTTTTTTTTTAGAACAAATGTCATTTCCAGCCTGGAGCTTACAAATATGCATAAGCATGAATCCAAAAATTTTATGATGTGCAGTCACTAGACCAGAACTTATTTATGGTGTTTTCTTATGCCAGAGTACCAAATCCCACCAGCCTGGCATGAGTTAAGGCATTCTTCAGAAAGGATGCTGACACTGGGTTACCTCAAAACGATGCAGGGGAGCTGAAGAGACCTGTTGGCATGGAGCTAAGTTCTACTTTTGCCAACATGAGCTGCTGCAGAGTCCTCTCCTTGGGACTTTACAGAGCAGTCACTCTGTCATTGCCATTGTCATTGTCCACTTCTGTGCCAACTGGAATGGGTTCAAAAATTCCAGAAAGCTCATTAAATTAAAATACAGCCATGAAAAGGGTAGTTGATGCTGATCTTATTAACCAAACAGGACATCTATTTAAAACTTCAATAGCTAACTGATTATATACATGACAATACATGCATATAAGGAATGTTCTGCAATAATAATGAGAACTATAAAAGGTGACATGGAAAACTATTCCAAACACGTTAACGGAAAAAACAGGTAAGAAGCTGAGAGTGTCGGCACACGCCTATGATCCCAGCACTGGGAAAGGCAGAGGCAGGCAGATCTCTGTGAGTTCAAGGCCAGCCTAGACTACAAAGTGAATCTAGGACAGCCAAGGCTACACAGAGAAACCCTGTCTCAAAACAAAACAAAGCAAAATAAAACAAACAAACAAAAAACTAAAAAAGAAACAGAAAAAGGAAAAAAGCAAGTAAGAAAAAATGGGTGTGATCCACTCCTATGAACATTCCACAGGCTATACAGATACTTAAGTGTAAGGAGAATTTTCTAATATTTCAGATCTTTCCTTAAACCAGTACCTTTAAGAGAAATTAAGTTCCTCAGAACTGAGCTGTTAGACTTAAGATGAATTCATTGGGAATTTTAATTATGGAAACTAACAATAAAGAGAGATTAGATAGTTCATAAAATTACTGACTTAGTAATATTCAAAATGGAAAAGTGTTTATGTAGTGAAGTAAATTGGGGTACTTCTAGACCACATACACACACAGAGATAATCCCAGAGGCTAAGATCTCAATTCATAATTCTCATAAAGAGCACCAACCAAATGACACAGACACAAATTAAAATCTATACCACAATGTACATAATCATTTCAGGTGCAAAGGGCTTTGTGAGTAGCAGCAAACAATTTTTGTTACACCCCAAAAGACAAATAAAAGGTTGAAATCTTCTACACATGCTTCTGCAAGCTTCAAAGAATGGATTCTCACACACACACACACACACACCCCATCAGTAAAGTGGACCATTCCCAGCCTGAATCCAGAGCTTCTGTAGAAAAGAGCTGCAACGCCTGGCACAATAGTTAACTTTCATGTGAGTTAAGGGGATTAACTCCACTACTAAGTCACCAGATTTAAAATCTAACCTGAAATAGCAACAAGAAAATAATAAAAGGCATAAAACACACGTGACAGTGGTTTTCAAGCTAATAAATGCCAGGCAATGTGGAAAACAGCCTCTGAGAAGCAGTGGTCTGTACTCTCAGCCAGACTTGAAAGCTGTGCTGCATCGGGTAGCTCACGGAGCTGTTCTGTCTTTGTGTTGAGAAATAATTAGCTGTAGACTAAATGCTATACTGGTCCTGCATTATAATTCTTGCCTACAGGATGGAAAACGACCAGACTACTGCCAACTAACTTAACTGCATCCTGCAACAAAGGCCAAGACTAGTGAGAGGAAAAGAAAAATACCTAGCACTCAACAATAGAAAACCACAGTGTCTAGCTGCTCAGGAAGTATTAGCAGTCATGCAAATAAAGAAAAAAAATACAAGCCATGATAAGAAAAATCATTCAAACTCATTCTGATCTGGCCCCAATGTTACAGCGAGAAGGCAAGAGACCTGTTAGAACAACTGTATTCCATGTAAGTGGAAGTCAACCAGACATGAAATATCTACAAATAACCCAAACAAAACTTCTAGATAAAAATGGTATATTTAAAATGAAAATAATACTTCAAGGGACTCACAACAAACTAAGCACTTCGAAGAAAAGTTTCATAAACTTAAATACATCATGCTAGAGACTACCAAAAATGAAAGAAATAGTCTAACACATAAGCCTACTAGTAGCAAGCAGTGTGACAGCCGAGTAACCCATTCTAAATGTGATTGAGTTCTTCACAAAAGTAAAGAGAGAAGATCACAAAATATAAAATATAGTAGATGAAACTTACCAGAAAGAGCTTAACAAGCCATAAACATAAGAAATTTGAAACTACCCAAAGGCAAATTATAGTCAAATCACTCCAAACCAATAGCAAATAGAAAAATCTTAAGGCAGCCAGAAGGAAATAATTCATTATATAAAAGAAACAAAGCTCATCTCAGCAGATTCCTTGTGCTTAGCAATTCAGCGAGACTGAAGGAAAGTACATAGTGGAATCAATGAAACTAAAGATGGTTCTATGTGCTAAATCTGCAAATATTAAAAGTCCAGTCATGATTACCAGGAAAAAGAGACTGTGAGTCTCCAGTCTGAGGAATGGGAGATACGTTATTACCAGAAATCCTACACACAGTGAAAGAGGGCATCAAGAACTACTCACGTCAAAAAAAGTTAAGTATTAAAAAAAAGAAATCAACCAAATATTTCTAAAGATCATATGAAAATGCAGAGACCGGAATAACCAAAATAACACTAGAAGGAATTAACAAAGTCAAAATGTCACCTCCCGATTTTCACTGAAGGTACAGAACATCGCTACAGTCAGAACCTATGTTCCCTGTGTATCCAAGCTGTGCAGCCGTAAAACAAATGTAAACTGTTCCCTGCAGGCAACTGTATTCGGTTAGTACTGACTGCAGGAATCAACCCGAGGTGGTGGTGATTATATAAATACAAAGAAAACAGGTCACTTGTCTGGGTCAACCACTTCTGATCTTGGAAGTTTACCTGGATTAGGTCCAACTAGTATTTGCATAATGAGAAACAGGGAAGTAAATGAGTAAAGAATCCAGAAATAGATGCACATGTAGAGAACAAACTTCATTCATGCAGCTGATTTTTTTAATTTAATTTTATTTATATATTTATTTATTACAAGTTATTCACTTTGTATCCCCACTGCAGCCACCTCCCTCATCTCCTAGTCCCATCCACTCTCCCTCCCCTATGCCCCTCCCCTAGTTCCCTCATAGGGAAGGACCTTCTCCCCTTCTCTCTGACCTTAGCCTATCAGGTCTCACCAAGGCTGGCTGCATCATATTCCTCTGTGGCCCGCCCAGCAAGATTCCCAGGGAGGGTGATCAAAGAGTTGGCCACTGAGTTCATGTCAGAGATAGCCCCTGTGCCCTTTCCTAACTAGGGAACCCACTTGGAAACTGAGCAGCCAATGGAATTCCTTTGAATAAGGGGTCTAGGTTCTTTCCATGAACCCCATAGGCCCATGTATTTTGGCTCTTTGGTTCTCCTTGTGGAGTTCCTGTCCCTTCCAGGTCTTTCTATCTCTCTCTCTTAAATGCAGAGAGAAAGCCATTGTCTTATTAACAAATATTATTTAAAAAAACAGATACTCATAGCAAAACAAATGAATTTTCATATATCCTTTATCATATATAAAATTAGCACCAAAAAATAAAACAAAACAAAACAAAACCCATAGGCCCAAAGTAAAAGCTAAAACTTTTTAAACTTCTAGAAATAAATTCATAGACAACTTTTGGGATCTTGGATCAAAGGTTTCCAGACAGTGACAAACAAGACACAATTCATAAAAGAAAAATAAGACATTAAAACTAAAATGTTCTGTTCGTCATCAAAATGTAAAAGAAGAAAAAACACAGAAAAAAGAAAATACCATCAAAGCGTTCACATAAGGATGCATGATAAAGGATTTGTATTTTTATATGTGAAAAACATCCAACACTCAATATGAAAATAAAACAACCTATCCAATTAAAAATTGGCAAAATATTTGAAGTAAAACTTCTCCAAACTAAAAGATTTATAGCTATCAAACCAAGTGTGGAAAATGATAGTAGCTTTTAGGAAAATGAACAGCTAAAATTAAAAAGAGTTATCCCAAGTATGTGCATATGGCTTGGAACTTTTCTATCCTAGTGATACAAATTTGACATTTTATAGCAATTTTGAAAGAATTTGCAATAACTTTTTAAAAGTTAAAATATGTCCATGTTTCCAGCCAGTCTACACCCAAGTGTCTACCCAGGAGAAAAGGAAAAACCATAGTCATGCAAGGACTCACATAAATCTTTATTGCAGCTTGATTTAGATCACCCCCAAACTGAAACAAACTCAATGTTCATCACACTGTGAATATGTAACCCATTTTGGTACATCCAAAATACAGTACCACTCTACCATGAAATGGAATAAACTACCAATGTCTCCTACATATGACTCTCAAAAGCATGTAGAATAAGTAAAGAAAAATTGGTCACAGAAGAGTTACATAGCTAGAAGGCAGGAAGAAGACCTATAAAGTGTGGCCTCCTAAATGGCACAAATACTGCAAAAATGAACTTAGAGCCGGTACAGGTCTGCACAACACTGGGCCATTGGTAACCTGTCATAGATGGGGTAAGAGTTCATAGGGCTTTACCCATCCCTCCTGACCTATTGGTGGCTGTGGATTCTAGAGGAAAGGGACACAGTTTCTTCCAGCTTTTGCTGTTTAGTTTCATGTGCTGTCAAGTAGACAACCCTGGTTAAACTTAGTAGACCAGAACACAAAACAAAAAGTCATAAGCATGGGAAATGGATCTGAAGGAGTGGCCAGTGATGGGAGGAGGGCTTAGAGATGATAGAGAGTGAGAATAATCAAAATTCATTATATGCATGTATAATATTATCAAAGAACAAATTTCATTAATTAAGAACAGATAAATACAAAATTCAAGTGAGGCTTGGTCTATCATATCACCGAAAGGGTATGGGAAGCTCTATTTGAGGTGGGAGATGCTGTTTTCAAAAATTATCAAACTCTATTTCATGTTGGTTAGTTTTATTTTGTGTAAATTATACCTCAACAAAGTTGTTTTTTTTTTTTCTTAAAAACACTTATTAAAATGTGTCCTCCTAGGAGAAGATGCTATTGGTTCACTTGAAAACAAAAATAGAGCAAAAATAGAGATGGGTCAGCAGTTAAGAGTACATAATGTTCTTGCAGAAAATTTGAGTTTAGATTCCAGCACCTTTGTCAAGCAGTTCAGAACTGCCTGTAACTCTAGGTCCAGTGGATCTGACGCCATCTTCTGGGCTCTGAGGGTGCTGTACTCATGTGTGAACATGCACACACACACACACACACACACTCATAAGTAATGTAAATAAAATCTTTAAAAAAGAACCACGGGGGGAGGGGGGAGATCCAAGATGCTGCCACTAGAGGACACTGTGTCTGAGGAGTAGGACAGCAGAAACAACGCAGCAACCAGGAGACTGAACTCTGGGACCTAAAACACCAGCATTCGTGATTGCCAGGTGAGCAGAACTCCCACGGTGAGAAAATCAAGTGGGAAAACCCTAGAGACACCCAGTTATTCCCCGGAAAAATCTCCGCGTGACCAGCGGCGCATAGCTCTGATCTGAACAAGCAGCCATGCTGGGTGCCCGCACCCGCCATTATAGACTGGATCGCACAATCTCGCGGGCAGTCTGAGGAGGAACCGGGTACCGTTTTCACCAAACTGCACCCTGCGAGCGCACACTGCACCCGGGTTCTGCTTCAACCAATGGGTGTGCGGCGGGCACTCACCTATCGCCGGAACCACCCTAGTCTGAGAAGGGCGGGGGACCGTTTTGACCAGTCTGCACTCTGCGGGCTCGCGTCTCACGCTTCTGCCAGCAAAACCTCAGTCCCTGTGCCAGTCCGTGGGCAAGTCTGGGAGGGACCTGAGTTCTGCTTCAACCCACGGGTGCTCAGTGGCCGTGCACAGATGGCAGGAGCCACCCCAGACTGAGAAAGTCCGGGGACTATCTTGATCAGACCGCACACTGAGGGCCACCACTACACGCGCCCACCAGCAAAAACCTCAGTCCCTGTGTGTGTCCACGGGACAGACAGAGAAGGCCTCGGGCACCATTTCAGACAGGCCTGCATTCAGCGGAGACAACCAACCCAAACCCATTGTGTGTGCCCCAAATATCATCTCAGACCGTGGTGAACAGCCCCTGGACCAGAAGGGGGAGCCAAATCTCAATTCCAGGGGAGAACCCTTAGCAACAAGCCCAGGGCTGAGCTCAAAGACCCCAGCTGACATCTCAAAAGACTGAGGAGCAAGACCTCAAGACCAGAGGGGTGACCAGCCTGCAGTGCTCACAGCTTCTAGCACAGAGCACGAAGCCGGACACACAGAACCCACAAAAGAGTTCAACTGAGACAACAACAAACAATATCAAACCACTGGAAATCCCTGATCTTCTTGAAGAATACTCCTAACACAAGAGATTGACAGATTCAGACAGAAGTACAGCCTTAAAGCACAAACAGCTCCCTGATTATATATAAACAAATACCCAGAAATCGGCGAAAGAACTCACCCAACAAAAATCAGGACACCATGGCCCCACCAGAAACACCCAAAAGCAGCGGAGATTTTAATTCAGCGGAGACACAGGAAAATTATATTAAAGCGTTATTATGCAGATATTGAAGGAACAAGAGGAGAGACAAAAAGAGGAAATGAACAAGGCCCTCAAAGAAATGGAGAAGAAATTAACCGCCCGCATAGAGGAACAATCAAAGATAGACAGAGAGGAAACAACCAAAAGAGGAGACGCAGTCAATCAGTTGAAGGAAACAGTACAAAGCATGAAAACGGAATAACAATCTATAAAGAAGACACAAAGGGAGAAGAACCTGGAACTGGAGAACTTAGAGAAAAGATCAGGAACCACACAGGTAAGCATCACCAATAGAATACAAGGGATGGAAGAGAGAATCTCAGGAACTGAGGATACGCTGGCTGAAATGGACTCCTCACTCAAGGAAAATAAAAAATCGGAAAAATCACAAGCACAAATCATCCAAGAAATTAAGGATGCCATCAAAAGACGAAACCTAAGAATAATTGGAATAGA
>JAQQSO010002863.1:0-14022 GCA_028658305.1 Pachyuromys duprasi
TTCTGTACTGACCCAAGGCAAGACATCCAATCTGGAGCTATGGATGATGGCTTCTAGAAGGTAGCAGAGGCAGAGCTGAGTGAAGAAGAAAACAGGGAATGGGGGAGGAGCACTAGGGACTCAGTAGTTATCCCTAGTAGAGGAAATTGTATGTCCACTCCATGTAAGTCACCTGAATGAATTTTTCTCTTTGCAGGAAGAAAGAGGCAAAAATCAGATAAAAGTGATAAGCAGATGCTGAACAAACCATAGCAAGTCTCCATAGAGCAGATTTCATGTGGAATATTTTACAGCAAGAAATCTGTTGCTCTAAGACACATCGTTTTTAAAGTGTCAACACCATGCTAACTGTCCCCTTCATCCTGGCTTCCATTGCTACTGCTGACTTCTTATGATGGTTTTTCAATGTCTAACATGGAATTTTTCAAAAAGAGATGTGAACGACAAAACTGTTGCCATGTCTTCAAGGAGCCTGAAGTGGATTGAGATAGAGTTCAGTGGTTAGATGCTTGCCTACCATGTATAATATCCTGAGTTCAATGCATAATACTTCTGAGAGAAGGGGTAGAGGGGGAGAAAGAGAGAGAGGAGAGAGAGAAAAGAAAGGAGAGAGCTTGAGAAAGAGGTAGATAGAAAGAGAGGGAGACTCTAATTTATTTCAACTTTATCTGACTTTTACTTACATTTTTTATTTTTTTTACACATATGAAGGTTTTGCTTGCATGTAAGTATGCCCACCATTTATGTGCCTCGACCCATGGAGACAAGAGAGGGCATCAGGTA
Organism: Pachyuromys duprasi; assembly: GCA_028658305.1. Taxonomy (NCBI): domain Eukaryota; kingdom Metazoa; phylum Chordata; class Mammalia; order Rodentia; family Muridae; genus Pachyuromys; species Pachyuromys duprasi. The sequence goes on from JAQQSO010002863.1 coordinate 784, forward strand.
CCCTGGTACTGTGGGCTATTAGTTACCATGTAGGTGTTGGGTACTGAACCCCACAACTCTTTAAAGGCAGTAAATGTTCTTAACCACAAAACCATCTCTCCAACCTTCCCATGTGACTTTTTAATGAATGTCATTTTCTAAAGGTAGCTCTTGATCAGCACTCTCTAGTTGTCTTCTGGGAGAATTTAGCAGGAAGGGCTAGAGGTTCCCATGAAAAAGAATGTTCTGTCCATGTTAGGATGGAGCACGGCCTGGAAAAAGAAGTTGTTCAATCATACTGCTGCATTATTTCAGCAATTTCTTTAGAATTGCTCTAGAAATCAAGACTCCTCTGTTCCCACTATATCCATTCAACGAAAGAACTAATGATGCCTCTAAAGTAGATGGGTGTGTGGGCATCTGTAAGTACCTTCTTGCTGGGGAAATAACTACTATCTTACCCAAGCTGTCCAGACACAGTGTAGCTCGGGAAAGACCAAGGGGGATGAGGAGAAAGAAAAGATAGAAGAAAAGGGGAAATGGAAGAAGATTTTAAAAGAAAGAAAGCAAAGGAAGGGGAAGGATAAAGAGAAAGATAAGAAAATAAGAAGCTAAATTTGGAAGGGGGATTTCAAGTGTTCCAATACAAAACCCAAATTTTAAAGAAAAAGAAGTAGAGACAAAGAATTTAACGATTTGCTTAATAACACACACTTAATGACAGAGCTTGGATTAGAATTTACTTCTTCAGGTACTTGAAATAATGTTCTTTCTTAATATGCCACACTCTTGAGTTATTTAGCACAGAGTCTAAAAAAAAAACTAAGTAGGTTTTAACATTTATCCCTTTGACTATTGCAGGCAAGTTTGAGAAAAATAGTAATTGTGAATAAAAATTGATTCAAGTATTTTTAAACAGGTGCTCCCATTTGTAAGGAGAAAAATAGAGAACCTTTCTCTAGTCAATTTAACAGGAATATTATGTGAACAAAAATGCAAATTGCAGCATCATTCACTCCTCTCTCTTTCCTCACTCTCTGAAAACCCTTTTGTTTGTAAGTGAAAATTAGCTAGAGAAAGAAGCCCCTTTGGCTGAAAGGCAGAACACCCACTTATCAGACCTGCTTCATGGCTGAGCCCTCTCTCCACTCCTCCTTTGGAAGACTCAAGTACAGTAGCGTAATGGTAATTTTCTGGTTAACATTAAATTCATAAATATCCTGTCTTCCTTTTATTCCAAATAACTGGGTATTGTCCTAGGAGGGAAAAAGATATGAAAGAGGGGAAAAGAAAGGGAGAGCCTACTAGAAATTCATCACCTTTTGCAATCAGTTAATCTTGATGAAAAGTCACTGAAACTCACGAGAGACGTATAAAATTAACATTCAGTACAGAGAAATAAAAATACGTCTAACTATTTTGGAGGCAGGGCACAGAAGATCAAAGCCAGCTGGCAGTAAGAGAGCGGCCTGGAAAGGGTACTGGAAATAAACCAGGCAGGCATCTCAGCCCATGCCATGAGGAGAAGGGGAAAAGATGAGTTTGTGATTTCTGGCTGAAGGTATTAGATCAGCCGATATCAAATGCAAAGTGCTTTTTTCCCCTTTTTGCAACTTTTTCTGGTGTCCTATGATTATCTTTGGTGTCACGACTCCGTTTCTTTCAGTCTTCTGTAGTTGCTTCATTATGACTCACATCTCGGAAGATCTGGTTTTTGAAGTGTGCCCTTCAGTGGCCACTGATTAGTACAGGGGGACTGCAGGACCAACCCATCCTTACGGTGACTGTTATTTCCAACTTTAATCTCAGGTTCAAACATAGAGCCTATAGCTAAAAATCTCAAGAATATATCAATGTCAAATGTAGCAAAGGAGGTCAAGCTGAGTATGGAGAGCTGCAGGCAGCTGAAATCATATCAAAGTAACTGATCAGCCCAATTCCCCTCCATGGCTACTTGGCAAACAACGGACAGATGGGCCCCAAACCATTTAGATTTTTATTGCACTGCCACCCAAACTGCCTGGAATTTCTACTGTCAAACACGAGCACCTTCAGGGCTCTGCAAGGTTGCTGAAGGTTTCAATTCTATTCTTATTTTGTCTACATTCTGTCACAGAGACATTGGTGTGCTGCTACGTTCATTTCTGGAACATAGTGATCTCTAGAAGCTACTGAAGTAGCCATGTGCCTTTTAGCTGTTGTGGAAGACATACACAACCATGCTTGGGCAAGGAATGCCCTGCACGTCTCTATAAATTCAAAGATTTTCTGATTTAAAATGTGAAATTAGAAATAAAAAGAAGAAAAGAATGTAGATAAGAAGGCAGGTAGGATGAAAAGGGTGGGTGAGTAGGAGGAATTAAGATGGGAGGACTAAGAAAAGAAGTAGACTAGGTGACACTGACAGAGACAGAAGGAACAGCTTCCTAGATTGAGCAAAACTTCACTGATGTTATTGAGTTCAGGTTTTCAGCAGCACAATAATTTTATAGTCACCCAAACAGTGTTACTGAAAATGATGTGGATAGGAAGTTAGTATTAATTGCCCACAATACATTTTAGGGCACACGCTCAGTGCCTTTGCTTATACGGAATATGGATAACCTATTTTCTATAGTTTAAAATTTTAAATGAGAGAAGCAGAGCTCTTCAAATGAGAAAGCAGGATTTGCACTCAGAAAGAACGTTGCAGATGGGAAATCAATTATAGATAAAATATGGATGAGATATATAATCGTAGATGAATTTCTATAGAAAATCTTTTTATAAAAGCACTCTGTGCTACTGATGACAACTATTACAGACAAAATTCTACTTTTAAATTAACTTTCTTCTTCTATTTAATATGTATATAGTATCTACACAATGAAAGCCTCAGATATGGTACTTTCCCCAAATATAATACACACACATGCGCATACACACAAACTAAAATGAACAAAATAAACAAAAACAAAAAATCTCAAAACTTGCTTACTTATTAAAGTATTGCCCCAAATAACCTTTTTTTCCTTTGAGAGTCAATACTGTATTCTGGAATCTTCAAATGCATAGGAAATGCTATCCTAATAATTTTAATGAAATTAACTGAAATATTTAAAATAAGACAGGATTGAGAATGCCACAGTTTTTTGGGATTGTATCAAAACAATTCATAGGAAAATATTGGAAATGCATAAGAATGCAAGAAGTTAACAAGCTGTCAGGTGGGCAATGGATTATAGCAGGTTTTTTTTCTTAATGTTTCCATGGATTTTTAAAATGTTCTACAGTGAGCATTTTACTTGTGTAATATATCATTATTTAATTAGAATATATTGCTGGTGCTACGACCATCAAAGTGAAAAGAAAGTGAAGTCTGAACTTATCGGTGGATAACTACACCTACAATTCTCTGAACATTTAATATCAGTACAGAGTCTCTATTTCCATCTCTTTCTTTATTCAGACTTCACAATTATTTTAAAGCTGACTGAACAATAAATGCGAGACTGACTAGTACTGACTGGAAGCTCTAAAGACTCTCATGGTTTGGTAATAATTTCACTTTCAGAGTGTTTCAGAGTTTCTGTGTGTGATGGTGAACATTTGTGAACCCAGCACTTAAAAGGTGGAGGTCCCAGGATAAGCTGGGGTTGGATGGAAGGGAAGGAGGTCCTCCCCTGTTGGTGGACTTGGAGGGGGCGGGGAAGAAGGAGATGAGGGAGGGAGTGGGAGGGTAGAAGGGAATGGGGGAGGGGGCTACGCCTGGGATTCAAAGTACCTAACCTGTGATTGAGATAAAAATAAATAAATTAAAAAAAAACAAAACAACAAAAAAAACAAAAAAACAAAAACAAAACAAAACAAAAACAAACAAAACAAAAAAAAAGGTGGAGGTCCGCAGATCAGTGAACTTAGGAATACAGAAAGTTTCATGTCTGTCTCAAAACACCATCAAAATGTATAGTGAAACAGACACCCTATATTGTATGCTTACATATATTTTAGTATAAGAATTAAACCAATCTCATATTAACCATTACGAAGCCATACAACTCATTTGCATGATTGTCTTCTCAAACAGTGAACTTTGTTGCTTCATTCATATAAAAATTGAAGTTAAAAAAAGTCTGTCTCTGACATGAACTCAGTGGCTAGCTAGCTCTTTCCTCCCTCCTAATGGGGGACAGGCTTGCCAGGCCACAGAGGAGAACAATGCAGCCAGTTCTGATGAAACTGGATAAGCTAGGGTCAGATGAAAGGGGAGGAGAACCTCCCCTAACCATGGACTTGGAGAGGAGCATAGGAAGATATGAGGGAGGGAGGGTGAGATTGGGAGGGGAGGAGAAAGGGGGCTACAGCTGGGATACAAAGTGAATAAACTGTAATTAATATAAATAATAAAAATTTAATTTAAAAAGTTTGATACACTCTCAGGCATACCTTAGAATGATCATTGTAATCAATCTTCATTAGGATAACAGCTACCATCTTCAGTGTATCATCTTTATAAGTTGATAATATTTGTTAAGATGACAGAGAAGTGAAAAGTTCTGATCTAAATCTCAGTTCTCTACATTGTGCTACTCGATAATAAATTTGGCATTCACACACCTTCAGCAAGTTCAACAAGTGGATTGTATATATCTCTACTTCTCTCTTCTTTTTCCCTCTAATAAAGAGAATGTTATAGGAATCTGTATCTTTTCCAGAAAGATTTATCATTTTCTTGTCCTCACATATTCAATAAAGTACTTTTTTGCTGGATTCTGTTTCCTTAAGGAAGAATTTCAACTTAATTTCAGTTTTATTTAAGACAGATACTCTATAGGAGAATAAAAAGAAGAGACACTGAATGTAATTATTTTAGAATATTCTTACAAGTCATGTGTCTAAAAGTTGAGTTGAATATGTCCCTGAAAGGAACAGCTGGAAAATCATAATTTGGAATTATACCTTCAGTCGTCAAGATTGCATTATTTTTCTGCAGTTTTCATAAAATCCGCCACAATGTAAACTGTGAAAGAAGAAAACTCTATTCTGATTCCCAGTTTCCTAGACTTCCACTCCACAATCGTTTGGCCACGTTGCCTTGAAACATCATGGTGGAATCACAAAGTAGCAAAAGCTTGTTTGCCTCCTGACAGTTGCAAAGGCTAAGGGGAAAGTAATCTGGAGGCCAGGACTTCTTCATTGGCAGACCCAAATGACCAGACTCAAATCCTTCCTTAATGTTCCAGGACCCTAGCTCAGTATCATATATTGGTGCTAGCTCTCCACACCTGGGCATTGGCACATCAACATTCTTACAACAGTACAGGCTGAATGCTTTGATCCACTGCACTCATGGCAGGATCCTGACTTCCTGCCACAGTCAAAGCAGATGACCATGCAGCCTCATCTTTCCATGGCAGCCTCCTCATCAGTGAATCACATCTGGCAGAAGCACAGATGAGCTTCCATCCTGTGGCTACTCTTTTCAATTTAAGGCAACACTATCAAGCAACGTGGAGAAAAACAAATGGCGAGCAGCTTTGTTTGATAAAGTACTTCAGATCCCCTGTAAATATTTGTTCACACTACCGCTGTGGTTAAATTAATCAAAGGAGGATGTTTATTTTTACCAGAGATGGATGAGATGAAGGCAATGAAGCAGATGATCCACTGTTGCTACTATAAATCCACGTGTCCCTGCGCTAGCTTTGTTTCACTACGTGGTAGAAATGTCACTAGGCCTACTTCGAAGTGAATTGCTGCTCAAGACTGTCCAGTCAACCTAAATACCATCTTTTTCTTTTACCCCTTATGGAAACTATAGAAAATCATTGCAACTGTATTAATTAGCTTTCTGTCATCACAGCACAGATATGAAAATGCCAGTTTATAAAGAAAAGGGTTTGTCTTGGCTTATAATAAGAGAAGTTCCAGTTCATAATTAATGGTCCTGTCACTTTTGGGTCTGGGTCGGTAGCAAGGGAGCACACCTTGACAGGGATATATAATACCGCAAACTTTCCAAAGCATGGTCAGGAAGTTATAGAGAAGAGAAAGGGCCTGAGTCCCACAATTTCATTGAAGACATTGCTCCCAATGATCGAAAGACCTCTCATGAAGTATTACCTTATAATCGTTCCACCATCATCAGTAACATCATCTGATGGGCCCTCAGAGGATTCTTGGATTCTAGACTTTACAGCTAGGAAAGTTTTGGTGAACAGAACTGTCCCTGGGCATTCTAACCGAGTTTTCACAAGCCATCCTTCAAACATCAGTGCCACATCCTGTTGACACAACTATGACATGTTAAGTTTCTTAGCAGAACAGTCTGGGTTTCAAAGGTGACTTTGGAAATTTGTCTCTAGCATGCATGGGATATGCTTCGTGCATGTCATATTTCCTAGTTTCTCATCCAATCTTGAAGGAATTCTAATCTTATAAAAAGGCATGTGAGAAGAACTGCTGAATTCTGCCAGCCAAGATTCCAAATGAGACATTCCACAGAACTCAAGTATGTGCATGAGTCTGTGGGTACATATGAGTATATATGTGTGCATACATGTACACATGTGTGTACATGTGTGCATGTATTTGCATGTGCGTACATATTTATATGTGTGCATGGACACAGTTCTGACTCCTAGGGAAACCCTTACAAAAATAACAACCTTTCCCTAATTCCCACTGAACTCTTGTACTAAGTAATAAACCCCAAATGGAGAAAATGATAAAGGAATTACTCCTTTTATTCTAGAAAGACAACAAGAGGCTAAAGATAGCATACATCTTATCTTAGTTAGGGTTATTATTGTTATAATGAAACACGAGGAAAGCAAGTTGGGTAATGAAGGGTCTATTTTGCTTATTCTTTCACCCTATTGTTCATCATAGTAGGTAGTCAGGGAAAGAACCTGGAGGCAAGAGGTGATGTAGAGGCCAGGCCATGGGGGAATGCAGCCTACAAGCTTGTTCCACATGGCTTGTTCAATGTGCTTTCTTATATCCTGAAGCACCAGCCCAGGGATGACACCATCCACAATGAGTTCAGCCCTCACCCATCAATCACTAATTAAGAAAGTGTCCTACAGGCTTGCCTACAGCACTGTCTTAAGAAGGCATTTTCTCAGTTGCATTCTCTCCTCCCTAATGACTCTAGATGTGTTAAGTTGGAGTAAAATTAGCCAGTACACATCTCAAATGATTTTTTCTAATGGTAAGAAAAGAAAATGAGTAGTAGCTTTATCACGCATACATGAAGATTGTTGGAAGAGTGTATGTGTGTGACCGTTTGCCTGCTTGTTCTCAACTAATCACAGTCTGGGTATATGTTTGCCTTTGGTGTGGTCAGGAAATAATTTGCCAAGCCAAATAATATGCAGTATCTGCCAGAGGTTAGTGCCTCCAAAACTTTCACAGTTTTCCTTAGAAAGATTAAGTTTATGATTTAGTGTGTGTGAAAGTGAGGGGCTGATGTCCTGGCAAGTTCCAAGATTGATTTCTTCAAGTCCATCCTTGCCAGCTCCATTTGACATGTACAAACACAATCAATATACTTATGCCACAGGTAATCACTCATTAGAGAGACTCCAACCACCCCCAGCTACACATATCAATTCATCATGTCATCTCCCTGCATGGCAGAGTACTGTGTTTACTCGCTCAGTGGCATCGTTTGAATAGACAAGGTTAATAGCAACTTAATTTCACTTTAATGATACTTCAAATGAAATGCCTTGATGAACATGAAGCCTTGGATAGTCTGCTGAGTAAATTCAATCACAAATTGTCATTGTGACAAAGCCGTGTTTTTGACAGATGGTTTTATTCGGTTTCCTCCATTTCATGCAGAGGAGTAACACCTCTCTGTCTGAAGCGTTTTGATGCTGTCAGCATTCACCACCAAGCAGCATTCTGTCTCTATGGAAGATTATAGCAAAAATTATCAGTTTCATTGTCCAGGATTATATTTTATTTTAAAATATATTTTTATATTAAAATGTAATGACCCATTTTTCCCTTCTCTTCTCTTGCTCTAACTGCTTTCAGGTACCTTCCTCCCTTGCTTGGTCTCAAATTCATGGCTTCTTTTTTTTCTTTGTTGTTGTTATACGTATGTATAAGTGTATGAATATATAAACATAACCAACTGATTTCATTTTGAGTTGCTGGTGTATATTTGACTTCAGAGCTGATCAGTAGGTACTGGATAAACAACTCAGCAGCTCCTCCTTGAGTATGACTAGTTCTTCCATTCTCAGCATTTCTTACTTGTTTGCAATTCTTTGTGTAGCATTGGGGCTCAATGAGATTTTGCTCCTTCCACCTTAATATATCTTTTGGTGTTGTCATTGTTCAGGTTTTGTTTAAGTACCCATATTGGTGAGGTATACTGGGTATAGCTTCCCCGTCATTTCTCGGAGACAGTGTCTCATGGCAGACTTCTGGTCCTCTGGCTTTTCCAATTTTTCTGCCTTCTTCTGCAATATCCCCTAAGACTTAAGTGAAAGAGTTATGTTGTTGGCATACCCATTTGGTCTGGGCACGCCACAATCAGTTGTTGTCTACAATTTGACAGTTGTGATTTTCTGTAATAGTTTCTGCTTGTTGCAGAAAAAGACTTTCTTTATTGAGGCCGGGAGATACACCTATATGTGGATACGGGGATTAGGATTTAGAGTGCAGTTAGGATTTATATGGGTTTAGTAAAGTCAGAGATTATAGAAAATTTTCTCCTAGGATCCATAAGGCCAATAGCCTCAGGAAGTTGGATAGATATCTAGGACAACATGATTTTTTTCCCTGTAGAGTGAGCCATAAGTCTAATTACACATGTATGGTTGCTGCCGAGATATGAGTGCCAGTGTTGCAGCTCTGGGGTCATTTTGCTATGCTGGTTATTATTGCTGTTCATCAGCATCAGAGTTGGCTTGGGCTATTGGTTACTTTCCTCCTTTGACGCTTTGCATCTTAGCTTCAACTATCATGAAAGCTAATCTTGTGGGATGAGGCTTGTAGGTCAGATATACTCAAATTGAGTCCTATATCCTAAAAAACAGGTGCATACAACAATAGGGACTCACCATTCATGTCTGGGAAACAACCAAGTTCAACAGCAGCATCCTCTATTGTTTGGGGGAGTCTCTTGGACTTTCCCTACCAAGAACTCAAAAGAGGGTTTTAATGCCTAGTATTGAGTTTTATATTAGAGAGTTTATTGCTCTTGGTGGGAACAATTGTCAGCTCAAGTGGCATAATTTCTTTAAGAAAAAAAATATATATCATTCTTAATAATACACCAGGGTATATACTCACAAAGCTAAAGCTTCTGTGCAGCTAAGGAGAGAATCAACAAAACAAAGATGAAGATGAAGCCCACAGAGTGGGGGAGGAAAAAAACCTTGTCAGCTATACATGTGACAAATGAGTCATTGTCAGAACTGAAAAAGAACTCAAAAAAAAAAAAAAAAGGAAAAAGAAAATAAAAACAAACCTCAAAGTAAAGAAAAAGAAATTATCCAATTAAAATACAGGCCCTGACTCTGAACAGAGAGTTTTCAAAAGCAGAATTAAAAGTGTCTAAGAAACATATCAAAAAATGTACATCGTCCTTAGTAATTAGGATATGCAAAACACAACAGCTCTGAGATTCCATTTTTCCCCAGTCAGAATGACAAAGATCAACAAAACAAGAACTAACAAATGCTGTTGAGAATGTGAGAAAGGGTAATGCTCATTCACTGCCAAGGGAGTGCAAACTGGAGCAGCCACTCTTAATCAGTGCAGAGAATTTACACAAAGCTAAAAATTAATTTGCTACATGACCCAGCTACACCACTCTTTGACACATGAGCAAAGGACTCAACATCCTACTGTACAGGTACATGATCAACCATGTTCTTTGCCAACATTTCCACCAAAGTTAAGGAATGGAAAAAAACTTAATTTTCTTCAACTGAGGAATGCACAATGCAAATGTGGTGCACTCACAAAGGACTACTGTTAAGATGTAGAGAAAAATAAAATTATGGAATTTTCAGGTAAGTGGGTGGCATTAGAAAATGTATTGAATGAGGTAAACCAGATCTAGAAAGAAAAACACCACATGTTCTCTCTTGTGTGTGTACCTCATTCCAAATCTTCAGGTGTGACATTATAACTGTAATGTTTTGAAAAATCATTTGTTGGCTTGTAATAATCACCAAATAAATAGATTGTGAATAGCCATTGCCAATATCCATTTGCTGACATTTTTATGGACCTCATACTCAAAATCACTTTGGTTTCATTATCCAGTTAGGCATTCATTCACTATTCAAGGGAAGGTATTCCCCCCCACCCACCCCCCGTGATTCACTGCACCATCCCTTGGTTCCTATCATAATAGTATCACTCTGTCCTGGAGACAGCTATTCAAGGAACTTCTTGCCTAGATTCTGGTCTGCTTTTGTTTAACAGCAGGGCTAAAGCCACGTATGTGTTAGGCATGCACAAAATTTAAACACACCTAGAAAATTGGACATTGGTGCAGAATATCATTCATAATTCATGTTTAACAAATTCCTATCCTGAGAGAAATTATAATTTCCTTTTTTACTGTTTTTTTGTAGCTATATGGTTTAGCTATTAAATTTGATTTCAAGATGAGGGTCACCAGTTATCAGTTGTGTAACTCATTAAAAGGTGTTTTTATTGTACAGTATCAAGGCTAGAGAAAATGATAATGCACTGTGTTTTTTGAAACAGCAGGGTGAAAAGACTGTGAAAGATGTCTTCACAACAAGATGATAAATGGATAAAGTGGTAGATATATTTACCTTTACATGAGTAATGAATGATATAGCAAAAGAGTAAATTCTAGTCAGGTTTAAAGGCTTTTGTTTATTGATACCCTGCTTTTTCTCCCAATTTATGCATTTTTGCCTTATTCATTGTGTTCAAGATTTCTCCCTCCTGCCCTGTACTCTTTATAGATTAAACCATTAGCATCTCATTCTCATGATAAGATGATAAGGAAACTTTTTCAGTTCAAAACTCACCACGTCCCTCCTCAGCTTATTTAGGTGGTGCTAGAACCCTTACTCACCTTTATTCAAGGTAACACATCACCCATGCTTCTTAATCTGCTCCTCAAGAGTTTCTCATTCCCAGTTCAGCATTAAAGATTCAGCTCACCTTTGTGCCAACCCATACCATCTCTTACAGCTTCTCTGTGTTTATTTGTTTTATTACTTTATACTGTATTGTAATACACTATATTATATGTTTGTACTTTATCAATGTTTTTTAATGTAATTTATTTATTTTTATATCAATCACAGGTTAGGTACTTTGCATCCCAGGCATAGCCCCCTCCATCATTCCCTCCCACTCTCCCCATCCCTCCCTCATCTCCTCCCCACCCACTCCAAGTCCACTGATGGGGGAGGTCCTCCTCCCCTTCCATCCGACCCCAGATCATCTTGTTTCCTCAGGGCTGGTTGCAATGTCCTCCCCTGGGATCTAGCCAGGCTGTTACTCCCTGGCATATATGGGGGAGGGTCAAAGAGCCAGCCATCAAGTTCATGACAGAAACAGTCCCTGTTCCCCTTACTAGGGTCTTCAGCTACCATGGGCCACATCTGAGCAGGGGTTCTAGGCCATATCCATACATGGTCCTTGGTTGGAGAAACTGTCTCGTATAAGACCCCTGTGCCCTGCTCAGTTTGGTCTTTGTGGAGCTCTTGTTCTTCCCAAGTCTTACTAACTTCCCCTATTTTTATTATTACTTCCCACTGTCTGCCAAAGAATTGGTTGTAAGTCTTAATATCTGCTTTGATACATTGCTATATCGATTCTTTCAGAGGCCCTCTTTGGTATGCTCCTGTCCTGTTGTTTTTTTTCTCCTCCATTCAATGTCCATACCATTAGTTCATCTAAATGAGCATTGATCATACCAACGTGGGTCCTCCTTCTTGTTTATCTTCCCTAGGTGTGTAGATTTCAGCATGATCTTCCTATCCTATAGGTCTATATAAGTGAGTATATACCATATGTTTCTTTCTGCTTTTGGGATACCTCACTTAGGATGATCGTTTCCAAGCCCCACCATTTGCCTGCAAATTTCATGATTTCCTCCTTTTTAATTGCTGAGTAGTATTCCATTGTGTAAAACACTTTATCAATGTTATTTCTCTTCTTAGTATCAGTCAGTCTCTCTTCTTCCATAGACAAGATTCTTCTAACAACCCCTTGCTTCCTGAAAATATTCAAATCTCACCCAGTCTTGCATCATCTTGCCTGGGTTCTAACTTCCACCATTGCTGCTGAGCTGAAGGTCTTACGTGGCTTCATTGATAGAGACCACTGTGCATGTTTCAAAATCTGCCTTATTCGGTTATTGTAAAGATTTGGTCCTCTAAAATTTTTTTCTAGACTTTATTTCTGGCTCTCCCCTTTCTGTGGTTCTATTCTGTTTTTGTGATTCTTTCTTTCCTTTCAATACTTGCAGAAATAATGGCTTTTTTTTCCTCTGTCTTTTTCTATAGCATCTTTCCAATAATACTTAAGGATATCACAGTTATTCCAATTATTTGATTGTTAGATTCCTGCCACTAGCTCTTACATCTATTCTGGTGACATGCTTGGTTTCTAAATTATAATTCTAGTCTATGGCCATACCAGGCTTAATGCTCCTGATTGCATCTAAATTATAAATCTATATTTTCTTACCATAAGTAGTTTTAGGATTAAGTTTTTTTATTTCCTGTAATGTATTTTCAGTGTGTAATTTCACCTTTATATCAAATTTTCATCTCCCTCAAGCTATTTTCCTTGGCTCTCATTTCCCTCTTCTGTGCATTTATACTTTGCTCTGTTGATTTGAGCATTTATCTCTTACCTAAACTGCTACTTACATTTTACCCTTTTCATTAGTTTGTTTCTGAGGAGCACAGAGTGGTAGAACATCGAAATTAGGAAACAAGATTGTATACAATTTTACCTGAAATAAAGTAAAATACTTTTATTTCTTCTTTGACAACCTCATGCATACAATGTAAATCTCTCCTCCTACTCAGCCCCTCAGTAAGTAACTCCCTCCCACTTTCATGTTTGCTTACTTTTCTTTTTAAAAAAATCCAATAGTTTCACTTAGCATGAAATGAACTCACACACCTATGGAAACTTGATTTTTGACAAAGAAGCCAAAACCATTCAATGGAAAAAAGACAGCGTCTTCAACAAATGGTGCTGGTCCAACTGGATATCTGTATGCAGAAAAATGAAAATAGATCCATATTTATC
>JAQQSO010002864.1:0-14020 GCA_028658305.1 Pachyuromys duprasi
TCTATTTTCATTTTTCTGCATATAGAGATCCAGTTGGACCAGCACCATTTGTTGAAGATGTTGCCTTTTTTCCACTGAATGGTTTTGGCTTCTTTGTCAAAAACCAAGGTTCCATAGGTGTGTGGGTTTATTCTGGGTCTTCTATTCGGTTCCATTGTTCCACTCTTCTGTTTCTATGCCAATACCATGCAGTTTTTATTACTATTGCTCTGTAGTACAGCTTGAGGTCAGGGATGGAGATACCTCCAGATGATCTGTTGTTATACAGGATCATTTTGGAAATTATGGGTTTTTTGTTTCTCCATATGAAGTTTGAAATTTTTTCTTTCAAGGTCTGTAAAGAATTGTTCTGGTATTTTGATGGGAATTCCATTGAATCTGTAGATTGCTTTTGGCAGAATGGCCATTTTCACTATGTTAATCTTGCCAATCCATGGGCATGGGAGGTCTTTCCATCTTCTGAATCTTCTTCAATTTCTTTCTTCAGAGATTTGAAGTTTTTTTTCAAACAAGTCTTTCACTTGCTTGGTTAGAGTCACCCCAAGGTACTTTATGTTATTAGTGGCTGTTGTGAAGCATGTTGTTTCCCTAATTTCTTTCTCGCACTTTTGTCTTTGGTGTATAGGAGGGCTTCTGGTTTTTTTAAGTTGATTTTGTATCCAGCCACTTTGCTGAAAGTGTTTATCAGTTGAAGGAGTTCTCTAGTTGAATTTTTGATTCGCTCATATATATTATCATATTGTCTGCCAATAGTGATACTTTGACTTCTTCTTTTCCAATTTGTATGCCTTTGATCTCCTTTAGTTGTCTTATTGCTGTAGCTAGGATTTCAAGTACTATGTTGAAGAGATATGGAGACAATGGGCAGCCTTTCCTTGTCACTGATTTCAGTGGGATTGATTTAAGTTTCTCTCCATTGAGTTTGATGTTGGCTATAGGCTTGCTGTATATTGTCTTTACTATGTTTAGGTATGTGCCTTGTATCCCTGATCTCTCCAAGACTTTAATCATCAATGGATGTTGGATTTTTTCGAATGTTTTTTCGGCATCTAGGGAGATGATCACGTGTTTTTTCTCTTTGAATTTGTTTATATGGTGGATCACATTGATGGATTTGTGTTTATTGAACCACCCTTGCATGCCTGGGATCGAGCCTATTTGTTCATGGTGGATGATATCTTTTATGTGTTCTTGGATTTGGTTTGTGAGTATTTTATTGAGTATTTTTGCATCAATGTTCATAAGAGACATAGGTCTGAAGTTCCCATTTTTTGGTTGCGTCTTTGTGTGGTTTAGGTATCAAGGTGACAGTTGCTTCATAGAATGAGTTTGGTAATTTTCCTTCTAATTCTATTTTATGGAATAGTTAGAGAGAATTGGTGTTAGGACTTCTTTGAAGGTCTGGTAGAATTCTGCACTAAAACCATCTGGTCCAGGGCTTTTATTGGTAGGGAGGCTGTTGATAACGGTTTCTATTTCTTTGAGGGATATAGGTCTCTTCAGTCTTTTTACCTGATCTTGACCAGGAACCCTGAGCCCCTGTCAAAGATGGCGTCTGGCCGAGTGGCGGGTGGCTGGCGGGCTGGTAGGAAGCTGCATGGTCAGATCAGAGTTAGCCAATGTGTGCAGCTGATGCACCCGGACTGGAATGGTCTTTAGAGTGCCTCACCCTGGCCGGGAGACTGTGTGTGTCCCGGTTTCAGCGGCTGGTGGCACCAAGGGAACAGCGTTCAGATCAGGGCTCTGTGTAGCCCTTTGCCTGGAGTTTTTCCAGGGATTAACTGGGTGTCTCTAGGACTTTCCCACTTGATTTCCTCACAGTAGGAATTCTGCTCACCTGGCAATCACAAATGCTGGTGTTTCAGGTCCCAGATTTCAGTCTCCTGGTTGCTGCGCAGACACTGCTGTCCTACTCCTCAGTCACAGTGTCCTTCTGGGGCGGCCATCCTGGACCTTCCTCTCTACTGGCATATTATAAATTGGATGCTAATGATTAACATTAATGTTCCTTTGGAACTAATATGTTGAAATACTCCTAAAGAGACTGAAACTGCTCTGTAGTTTACTAAACCACTTATGTTCATGGTGTTTTTCCAAAGATTAAGAAGAGAAACAGTGTCAGCAATAGAATCAGATGTTAGGGTTGTCTTACATTTTATGAGTGTGAGAACAACCTGAGCTAAATCAAACCCTGCTTATAAAACATGAAGAGCCACATATCGTAGTTTAATAAATGTATTTTTATCACTGACAAAAATTTATTCATTAATTTTTCATTTACTCATGCCCTGTGCATCTACTGATAGTAAAAATTATATGAAGTGCCAAGGCAATATATGCATATATATCTTCTACATTTAAATGAAACAAATTTTGTCCTTAAAAATATGTCTGCTATACATCTTAAGTTATCACATCTGTTGGCATTCATTTTTCTTTCACCAAATGGTTTTGCTTGGCACTCCACTATAGTACTAATTAATTCACAGAAAAGAAGTAATTAATTTTTCCCTCACATACATTTTGATTGATCTTCCACTATAACCTAATTAATTGGTGTAAGAAGTAGGAGACTGATTACAGTGACTAGAATACTACTTAGAAATCTGCAAAACTTGTCTTGATTGCCTAAAACTCTGGAATTGACTATAACAAAAGTAATTATCTTTTGAATATTTCATTACTTGTACATCTAAATCTAAAGATTAACAACTGGTAAAATAAACAAACAAATAAATAAATAAGCAAACATGAAAACTTAAAAAGATCCTCTAGTAATTTATCATTAAAATATACCTTTGTCTTTTTCTTTTTAAAAAATTTTAATTATTATTTAAAATTCTTCTCACTTTGTATCCAGGTTGTAACACCCTCTTTCATCTCCTCCTGCTACCACCTCCCTTGTTCTTCCTCCCCTATCCTTCTTCTTTAGCCCACTGATAGGGGAAGTCCTCTTCCCCTACTGTCTGATCCTAACATATCAGGTTCCATCAGGACTGCCTGGATACTCTTTCTCTGTGGGCTGGCTAGCTTGCCCCACTAGGGAGAAGTGATCAAGGAGTAGACAACTGAGTTCAGGTCAGACTGTCTCTTCTCCCTTTACTAGGGAACCCACATAGAGACTAAACTGCCAATGGGCTACATCAGAGCAAAGGGTCTAGGTCCTCTCTATGCATGGTGTTTCATTGATGCATCAGTCTCTGAATTTCCAATTGGGCCCAGCTACTTTGGGGCGGGGGGAGCTCTTTTGTTCTCCTTGTATGATTCCTTTTCCCTTTGGGTCCTTCTTCTATAGGACATCCAACTATCTGTCCAAAGTTCAACTTTGAGTCATTGCATCCAATTCCATTCCCTGTTGGGCAGAGTCCTTTAGAGGACATCTGTGATAGTCTCCTATCCTGTTCTCTGTCTACTACCACTTCACCTGTCTATCCTGTTTTAACTTGTGAACGAGAATTAAGCATCTTCTCTAGGATCCTCCTTGTTGCTTAGCTTCTTTAGTTCTGTAGATTTTAGTATGTTTAACCTATATTATTAGGTTAATATCCGCTTATAAGTGAGTATATACATTGTTTGTCTTTCCGTTTCTGGGTTACCTCAGTCAGGATGATGATTTTTAGATCTGTCCATTTGCCTGGAAATGTCATGGTTTCCTGAATAGTATTACATTGGGTAAATGTAACACAATTTCTGTATCCATTCCTCAGTTGAGTGGCATCTAGGTTTTTTCTAGATTCTGGCTCTTATGAATAAAGGGGCTACGAACATAGTTGAGCAAATGTCTTTTTTGCATGTTTGAGCATCTTTCAGATATATACCCAGGAATGGTATATCTGGGTCTTTAGATAGCACTACTCTGGGGTTTTAATTTTTCTGTATGAAGTTGAGAATTGTTATTTCAAGGTCTGTAAAGAATTGTGCTGGTATTTTGATTGGAACTGTATTGAATCTGTAGATTGCTTTTGATAGGAGGGATGTTTTTACTATGTTAATCCTACCAATCCTGGAGTTTGGGAGATCTTCCCATCTTCTGATTTCTTCTTCAATTTCTTTCTTCAGAGAGTTGAAATTTCTTTCATAGAAGACTTTCTCTTGCTTGGTTAGAATTACACAAAGGCTCTTTAAGTTGTTTGTGGCACTGTTTAACGGTGTTGATTCCATAATTTCATTTTTTATCTTTTTTATTAATTACACTTTATTCACTTTATATCCCCCCATAAACCACTCCCTCTTCCCCTCCCAATCCCACCTTCCCTTCCCGTTCTCCACACATTCCCCTCCCCAAGTCCACTGATAGGGGAGGTCTTCCTTTCCTTCCTTCTGATCCTAGTCTATCAGCTCTCATCAGGAGTGGCCACATTATCTTCCTCTGTGGCCTGGTAAGGCTGCTCCCCCATCAGGGTGAGGTGATCAAAGAGCAGACCAATCAGTTCATGTCAGAGGCAGTCCCTGTTCCCATTATTATGGAACCCACTTGGATACTGAACTGCCATGGGCTACATCTGTACAGGAGGGCTACTGATTTTTTTGAGTTAATTTTGTATATAGCTATTTTACTGAAGGTGCTTATAAGCTGTAGCAGTTCTCTAGTTGAATTTTTGAGGTCACACATGTATATTCTCATATCATTTATGGATAGTGATATTTTGACTTCTTTCTTTTCAATTTCTGTTCCCTTTCTCTCCTTTGTCTTATTGTTCTACCCAAGACTTCCAATACAATTTTTGAAGAGATACGATAGAGAGGGAAGCCTTGCTGTCTCTCTGATTTCAATGGGATTGATTTAAATTTCTCTCCATTTAGTTTGATGTTGCCTATAGGTTTGCTTTAAATTGCCATTAGTATGTTTATTGCTTTATATTGCCTTTACTATGTTCCCTTGTATCCCTGATCTCTAGTTTACACATGAATAGGTTTTGAATTTTGTCAAATGCTTTTTTACATCTAATGCAATGACCATGATTTTGTTTTTCCAGTTTATAGATATATGATGGATAACATTGATGGATTTCCATACACTGAACCAATCTTGCATGCCTGCTGTGAAGCTTTCTTAGTCTCATTAGAGAGATTGGTCTGAGATTCTCTTTCTTTGTTGGGTTTTGTGTGCATTAGATATCAAGGAAGACTTTAATTTTTTTTCTTACTTCTTCCAGACTCAGCTGTCATTGAGTAAAGAGTTGATTATTTTCTAAGAATATGTAGGCTTTTTTGCTGCTTCTATTATTGTTGAGGTCTAGTTTTAGATCTTAGTCGTTTGATATATAATATATGGGATTATTTCATTCTTGTATCTGTTGCCTCTTGCTTTGTGTTTTGCTATACAATCAGTTTTAGAGAGGGTTCCATAAGGTGCTGAGAAAAAAAGATATACTCTTGTGAGTGTGTGAAAAGTTCTGTAGACATCTATTAGGTCCATTTGATTTAAGACCTCTGTAAGTGTCATTATATCTGTTTTTAGCTTCTGTCTTTATGATCTGACCCTTTGTGAGAGTGGGGTTTTGAGGTCTCCCACCATTAATGTATTGGGATAGATTTCTGATTTAAGCTTTAATAACATTTCTTTTACAAAAGCAGAAGCTCTTGTGTATGGGACATAGATGTTTAAAATAGTAATGTATTCCTGGTGGAGTTCTCCTTTGATGACAATGAAGTGTCCCTCCCCATATCTTTTGATTAATTTTGGTTGAAAGTCTATTTTATTAGATATTAGAATGGCTAGTCCCACTTGCTTCTTGCATGTGTTTGCTTAGAATACTTTTTTCCAGCTCTTTATTCTGAAGAAGTGTATATATTTGATGCAGAGATGTGTTTCTTATATGCAGCAGAATGTTGGATCCTGTTTCTACAACCAATCTGTCCGTCTATGTCTTTTTATCAGAGAGTTGAGTCCATTAATGTTGATAGATATTAATGACCAATGATTGTTAGTTCCTTTTATTGTTGAATTGTAGGTAATTGTGTGTTTGTGTACTCGTTTTCTTTTTTGCTGTGAAAGTATCTTTATCCTGTGTTTTTCTGTGTGTAGTTCATCTCATTGGGTTGAAGTTTTCCTTCCAGTAGGATTGGTCACTGTCTGTATTGTTTAAATTTAGGTATGTCATGAAATATTTTTTCTCCATCTATGTTGATTGAAAATATTGCTGCATATAGTAGTCTGGGTTGGCATCTGTGGTCTTTTTCATCTGCTCCTATTATTATCAGGTTTCGTCTTTTCATGGTTCTTGCTTTCTTTGGTGTTTTTTTGTCAGGAACTTTTCTGTTTTTATGTTTTCTTGGAAAGATATATGGGTTTCTGTAATTGTATCTCCAGATCCTGATATCTCTCCTTCATCTCTTATATTCTGTTGGTGATGCTATATGGTTCTTGATCTCTTCTCTAAGTTATCCATCTCTGTGGTTTAAAATGTACCTCTCTCTAAAAAATATATTAGGTGTTTAAGTTGATAACTCAAAACAGAGTAAAAACACACAAATAATTTCACAATCCATTTTTGTTATACTTGTACTTCAGGGAAAGAGATGTGCTAGAGGACTTATTATAGTTATTCATCTAAGATATCAAGGAGAAATTATGACTCAGTTAATTAGAATAAAACATATTTATTTATATGTTGAGGAGAGAATAACACATTTCCAGAACATTCCAGAAATTTTCTAATCAACAGTTTTATAACTTTTACCCATAACTTGTAAGCTCAATAGGTATATCTCCCCTTTTATTTCTGTGAGACAAGCCTGATGCTGAAATAAGTATGTAACCGAGGATAACCTTGACTTTTCTATCCTTCTAACCCTGCCTCTGGAGTAGTAGGATTTCAGGTAAGCAACCTCTCACTGTAATTAAGAAATGACTAACATAATTTGACTCATAAACTTTTCTCTTATGACATATTTTTTATGGAAGGGACAGACTAATTTACACATTTCATTGAAAAAAATAATGTCCGTTATTTGTACACAATGTTATGATAAATAAAAGGGAATTCATTCCACTTAAGAGAAGTTATGCTTGACATAAATGCTAATTAATTAAGCTGATTATTACTACATTGGGACATATGCAAATGTTTTCGTATTGAAAATGACTAGATTTAAGAATTTTCAAAGTACAGTAGAATGGAAACATCATGCATTCAGAGAAAATATAAATCCAATTTTGAATTTTGGCCACTTTCTTGTTAGAGATAATGTGGTATGAATCCCCAGACAACACTAATAAGTCATTCTATTTCATGGCAAATATATCCATATTGTATTGTCTATGATATTGCTAAAATACAATTTTGGTAAGTTAGGTGTAAGGTTATTAAATATATTTGTGAAAGAATATTTGTATCCAATAGGTGTTTATAGTGATTTGGATCAATTCATAAATCAAGGAGCATCTGTTTCTGAAAATTCTATTCTTTGCCTACAGTAATGCCAGTCCATGGAGGAAAATATAATTTAAACCTGATCATCAATTGTGAGATACTTCAAAATATCTGTCCACTACTATTTCTAAGAAGTGATATGACTATAAGTGATATTTTTTATTTGTATTAAGTGCCTGAGCATGGTGTTTCAGGCAAGTTAAATATGCAACAAAATGTTAATTTTGTCATTGGTTTACAAATGAAACAGAATAAACAGCTTTATAATGCTACTGAAATTGTGAAATGTTACTTCATACACAATATCTTAAGGCAACAATAACACCAGAACCAATTTTTGTTCTAAAAGAAATACATTGCAATCCATGATACTATTTGTCACTACTAGCTTATTTTAGCATCTGTTAGATAGCGATAATGTTAGAAACATATATTTAAATGTGTAGATCCTCAATAGTTTGTCTCTTCCTCTGTTGAAAGAGAGAGTAAAGGACATGAGACAGTCATAGATTTTTTTAACATCAATGTACTTAAGCAGATGTAGAAATTTTACCAATTAATAAGATATGTGAGATGGCAGTTGCTTTTCATTAACATCTATTTAAAATGTAGATTACAGTATGAAAATATGTAAAATAAATCTTATAATGAGTATCCTATTATATCCAATTAACCTTAGTAAAAAAAATTCAGTAACAATGTAGACCAATAAAAAAATGGTTTCTTGTTCGTAATAGCCATGTTTAGTGAATAAAAAGAAGCATTTATACAGGAGATTATCTTCAAAAACATTACAGAGGTGATGGATCAAAATAAGACTTGTGTGTTTAAACTTGGAATCCTGAAGACATTTACAGCATTCTACTTTCTTGACAGCCTGGAAAATGAGTTTTATCTTTAGTACCTTAAATTTAATATGGGATAGATGGAGGATGATTGTTCACAACCAGGCCTCTGTAGGTAAAGCAATCTCTTGTCTTTTCTGTTTGAAAATGGCAACTCTGGGAGCATGGCATGAACAGCCAACAAGAACCAATGTCCTAAGGTCTGCAGTGTCAGGAAATTGAATAACCACCATCACTGACAAAGAATTGGTGGAATTTTTGGTATGCTTTCAAATTTTTATTAGGCTACCTACATCCTATAATAAAGTTAATTTGACATTTATGTTTCTATTATTTATGAACAAAGAAGCTATCCATTTTATGAAATTCTTCTCCCATGGCTTCTTTTATCTAACTCTTCTCATTTTTCTTTAATTGTAAATCAAGACGATTTGCCGTTTGTTTCTTTTTGGAAGTTTTTTTTTTTTTTTAAGTTTGTATAATCAGAGGGGCAAAAGGTAATTGGTGGGTGACTTAGAATATTTAACAGTATTAACCACATACCAGTTTCTTAAATAAAATACATGAATTTTAATGAATGAGAAATACACAACAATGTATTTTTAATATTCTTGATGCTATTAAATTACAAAAAAAAACCTTGCAACTCCTTATAAGAGCTCACATTAACATGCAACATCCAGTGAGTGTATCAAAAAATTCATTACATAATTAATGACTATAGACAATCTGTCTTTTGTGATCTTTACAATTTTATGTCTTTAATTTATTTATTTTTACAAATTACAGTTTATTCACATCATACCCTAGATGTAGCCACCTCCCTCATCCCTTCCCAATTCCACCCTCCCTCCCTCATCTCCTCCCATGCCCCTCCCCAAGTCCACTGATAGGGGAGGTGCTCTTCTCCTTCACTCTGACCCTAGCCTATCAGGTCTCATCATGAGTGGCTGCATTGTCTTTTTCTATGGCTTACTAAGGCTGCTCCACCCCAGGAGGAGACGATCAAAGAGCCAGCCACTTACTTCATGTCAGAGACAGTTCCTGTTCCAATTCCTAGGGAACCCAATTGTAGACTGAGCTGTCATCGGTTACATATGTGCAGGGGTTCTAGTTTAATTCCATGCTTGGACCTAGGTTGGAGTATCTGTCTCAGAAAAGAACCTTTGCCCAGATTTTTTTATTCTGTTGCTCTCCTTTTAGAGCTCCTGTCCCTCCAGGTCTTATTATGGCCCTTTTTTTCATAAGATTCCAATCACTCTGCCTAAGTTTGGGTATGCATCTCAGCTTCTGCTTTGATATTCTGCTGGGTAGAATCTTTCAGAGGCCCTCTATGGCAGCTGCTGTCCTGTTCCCTGTTTTCTCCCTCTTCTGATATCTATTCTGTTTGCTTTTCTGAGTGAGGATTTGTCATCTCACCCAGCGTCCTCCTTGCATATTTTCTTTAGGTGTGCAGATTTGATTATGTTTATCTTATACAATATGTCTAATATCCACTTATAACTGAGTATATCCTGTGTGTGTCTTTCTGCATCTCGGGTTCCTCACTCATTATGATCTTTTCTAGTTCCCATTATTTTCCTGCAAATTTCATGATTTCCTTGTTTTCAATTGCTGAGTAGCATTGGGCAGATGTACTACAATTTCTGTATCTATTCTTCAGTTAAGGGCATATCTAGGTTTTTTCCAGTATCAGGCTATTATGAATAGAGCTGCTATGAACATGGTTGACATTTTTGTTGAATGTTGAAATTTCCAATAAAGAATACAATAGAAGTGACAAGCGTGTACTGAGTTTTTTTCCCCTGTGAAATCAAGGTAATGTTGTCTCAGTATCATTATCTTCATGATTTTTACTTGATACACAGTTTTTATTTATGTTACTTTGAGACAGTTTCAGATGACATAAAAATATTCTTCTAAATAGTACACATGAAGCTAGCCATTAACAGTTATTATTTTTCCCTAGAAAATCAATTCAAAACCTATGACAAAACTGATAATTTCACATACTGCTTTTCATTATTTTTAAAACCTACTTTAGAAAAGACCTGTTTGAAAAAATACTTCAAGTCTCAAAAGAAAGAAATTGAAAAATATATCAGAAGATGGAAACATCTCCCATGTTCATGTATCAGGAGGATTAACATGGCCACACTGCCAAAAGCAATCTATAGATTCAATGCAATTCCCATCAAAATACAAACACAATACTTTACAGACCTTGAAAGAAATTCTGAATTTCATATGGAAAAAAATCCACAATTACTAAAACAATCTTGTACAACAACAGATCATCTGGAGGTATCTCCATTCCTGATCTCCACCTGTACTACAGAGCAATAGTAACAAAAACTAAATGGTACTGGAATAGAAACAGAAAGGTGGTTGAAGGGAATCTAATGGAAGACCCAAAAATAAATCCACACACCTATGGATTTTTGACAAAGAAGCCAAAACCATACAATGGAAAAAGGACAGCATCTTCAACATATGGTGCTAGACTAACTGGATGTCTACATGTAGAAAAATGCAAATAGATCCATATTTATCACCCTGCACAAAAACAAAGCCCAAGTTGATCAAAGACCTCAACACAAACCCGGACACACTAAATCTATTAGATGAAAAAGTAGGGAAGAACTGTGAACTCATTGGTACAGGAGACAACGTCCTGAACAGAACACCAACAATATAGGTTCTAAAATTAACAATCAATAAGTGAGACCTCATAAAACTGAAAAGCTTCTGTAAAGCAAAGGACACTGTCTTCAGAGCAAAACGACAGGCTACAGAATGGGAAAGGATTTTCACCAACCCTGTATCTGACAGGGGCAAATATCCAGAATGTAAAAAGGACTCAAGAAGTTAAACAGCAAGAAATCAAGTAACCCAATTAAAAAAAATGGTGTACAGAGTGAAACAGAAAATTCTCAATAGTGGAATATCGAATGGCATGAAAACATTTAAATGTTCAATGTCCGTAATCATTAGAGAAAGGAAAATACTCCTCCATTGCTGGTGGGAATGTAAACTTGTACAACCCACTTTGGAAAGCAATCTGGCATTTTCTCTGATAATAAGAAATAATGCTTACTTTTTTTAAATTTTCTTTATTTTCATTTTTATGTGCATTAGTGTTTGCCTGCATGTATGTCTATGTGAGTGTGTTAGATCTTGGAGCAATAGAAAGCTGTGAACCACCATGTGGGTGCTGGGATTTGAAACCAGGTCCTCTGGAAGAGCAGTCGGTCCTCTTAACTGGTGAGCCATCTCTCCAACCCCTGCAACAAAGCAGACTCTTTATTTTAGATTTATTTATTTATATTAGGTATGAGTGTTCTATCTCTACATATATGTGCATGCCAGAAGAGAGCATCAATTCCTAGTACAGATAGCTGTGAGCCACCAGACTGGGTACCAGAAGAGGGCACCAGAACTTACTGTAGATTGTTATGAGCCATCATGTGGTTTCTGGGAATTGAACTCAGGACCTTAGGATGAACAGCCAGTGTTCTTAACCTCTGAGTCATCTCTCCTCTATACACCTAAGGAAGCAAAACAAGAAGGAAGTCCTGGGAAAAGATGATAAACCCTCACTTATAAAGACAAATGGGATGGACTTTGGAAGTAGGAGAAAAGAAGAAACAGGATAGGAGCTTACCGTAGAGGCCCTCTGAAAGACTACCTAGCAGTTTATCAAAGCAGATGCTGAGACTCATAACTAAATCTTGGGTAGAGTGCAAGGAATCATATGGAAGAAGGGAGAGTTAGTAAGATCTGGAGAGGACAGGAGAACCAAAAGGACCAAATATTGCTGGGCACAAGGATGTTTTCTGAGACTGATTCTCAAGCCAAGGACTATGCATGGGTATAACCTAGAACCTCTGCTCAGAAGTAGCCCATAGCAGCTTAGCACTCAAGTGGGTTTCCCTAGTAAGGGAACAGGGACTGTCCCTGACATGAGCTCAGTGGTGGGTTCTTTGATGCCCCCCCCCCCGAGGGAGGAGCAGCCTTGTTAAGCCATAGAGGAGGACATTGCAACCAGTACTGACTGATAAGACCTGATAAACTAGGGTCAGATGGAAAGGGAGGAGGACTACCCCTATCAGTGGACTTAGAGTGGGGCAGGGAGGAGATGACAGAGGGAAGGTGGGATTGGGAGGGAATGAGGGAGGGGGCTACAGCTGAAATGCAAAGTGAATAAACTGTAATCAATATAAAAATAAATAATTAAACATGGAAAAAATAGTGCTTTCTAAAGATCCAGCTATACCAGTCCTAGGCAAATATCTAAAATACGTTCAAGTGTACAAGCAGGACATTTGCTAAACCATGTTCATAGCAGCTTTATTTGTAATAGCCAGAATCTGTGAACAACCCATATGTCTCTCAACTAAGGAATGGATACAGAAATTGTATTACTTTTACACAATGGAATACTGCTCAACAATTAAAAACAAGAAAATCAT
Organism: Pachyuromys duprasi; assembly: GCA_028658305.1. Taxonomy (NCBI): domain Eukaryota; kingdom Metazoa; phylum Chordata; class Mammalia; order Rodentia; family Muridae; genus Pachyuromys; species Pachyuromys duprasi. The sequence goes on from JAQQSO010002864.1 coordinate 12,694, forward strand.
GAAAATTTCAGGCAAATGGTGGGAACTAGAAAGATCATCTTGAGTGAGATATCCCAGAAGCAGAAAGACACACATAGTATATACTCACTTATAAGTGGATAGGCTAAACACACTAAAATCTGCACAGCTGAGGATGCTGGGTAAAAATGAGGACCCTGGGTAAGATAATTAATCCACACCCAAATAGGCAAATGGGACAGACATCGGAAAAGGGAGGAAACAGGAAACAGGATAGGAGGCTACCACAGAGGGCCCCTGAAAGACTCTACCAAGCAGTGTATTAAAACAGATTCTCAGCCTATAAGTCAAACTTTGGGCAGAGTGCAGGGAATCTCATAAAAGAAGTGGAATATAGGAAGACTTGAGCAGACAGTAGCTTCACAGGAAAAGCAACAGAACCAAAATATCTGAGCAACAAAGTCTTATCTGAGACTGATACTCCAACTAACGACTATGCATGGAGATAACCTAGAACACCTGCACAGATGTATCACATGGCAGCTCAGTTTCCAAGTGAGTTCCCTAGTAACTGGAAGAAGAACTGTCTCTAACATGCAGTAAGTGGCTGGCTCTTTAATAACCTCCCCCCAGAAGTGGGAACATCCTTACTTGGCCAGAGAGGAAGACGACACAGCTAGTCCTGGTGAGACCTGATGAACTAGGTTCAGAGTGAATGGGTGGAGGACCTCTCCTAGCAGTGGACTTGGAGAGGGGTATGAAAGGAGATGAAGGGGGGGTAGAGAGTGTGGGATTGGGATGGAATGAGGGAGGAGACTACAGCTGGGATAGAAATTGAATAAACTGTAATTAATAAAAAATTTAAATATTAAAAAATTAAAATTAAAAAAGAATAAAAATTAAGATAGAATTGTAGCTTTCATTCCCATATCCATCCATGAATCATGGAAAATGAACATATGGGAGGAAAAGTGAGCATAGCAACAGGTGATGCTATACCAGATCCCACTAAAACCAATACCCAGCAAGACAATTGGTCAGTCAAGGGGATCATCTGATACCCAGATGCCACTGCTAAAAAAAAAAAAAAAAATCATTTCAAATCTTGGCAACTATTTCCTGCCGCTGTCAAGTTAACCACATAAAACACTATAGATTGACATGAAGAATCTGGCTGACAAAGAGGTTAAAAATGAACATAGCAAATGCCATAATAATCAAGGGAATGTGTTGCCTTTGGATGTGGCAAATGCATTCATTCATTCTAGTAACCTGGGATTGTATTGCTGTTTATTAAAAACGACGTCAAAAGAAGCCTGAACTGTCTACAGAGATATGTAGAAATCCCAAAGGTGCATCTTTTTTTTTT
>JAQQSO010002865.1:0-14019 GCA_028658305.1 Pachyuromys duprasi
AAGAAAGAGATGGAATTAAAAACAACCATGACAAAGAAGTTTAAATCAAGGACACCAGTGTTAGGGACAGAGAAGAGAAAGAATGAGGAGAAATAATATTAATAGACTAGAATTTATGGGAGTGAAGGGGGCAAGTTAGAGCATGACCAGTATTGATGCAAGACTTTTACATTAAAATCCATTGCTGGACACCGTCTGCTCATAAAATTTCAAAACACCAAAAATTAAGCTCTTCAATATTAAAGAATATTAAAGAGAAGATTCTGGCACACATAGGAAGGCTAAACAGAGGATAAAGACTTTTGTCACCAGCAACACCTCCAGGTCCATAAAACAAAGTGACTTTTGACCTAGACCTTTTAAGCCAAACAGCATACAAGTCAATAATGAGCTCAGAGTAAAAATGTTCTCAGATATTTAAAAAAAAATGGAGAAAATTTTTCTCTTACAGTTTTTATAGGAGTTTCTTAAATATGTGCTCCAAGAAAACATGGGGATAAGCCAAAGAAGAGGTAAATGAGAACCAGGATCCAACCCAAGAAATGGAGATACAGCAGGCCTGAAAAGATTCAGGAAGGCCTAGTCCTCTTGATTTAAATTCATTGATTTTTTAAAATTATATCTTTCTTTGTTGTTCACTTAAGATATTTTAACACACACACACCCTATGGAGTACTTTTTACTTGGCAAATACTTTACTAATGTTTTTTTTTTCTTCTCATCGCCTTTATTACATATGAATTTTTATTTAATATAAATGCAGAATGAGACCTTCTACCAAGAAACTAGTTCCTGGCACAGAGACTATTTTTTTTTTACTAAGAACTGATAAAGAAGAACAGAAAGAATTTTTCTTTTTCCTTTTTTAAATTGAAAACAACAGGGAGAAAATTCCAAACTCCAATGTGAAAAAGAAAACCAAGTCATTGGCTTGCAGCAGATAGTTTTAATCGACAAAATAAATGCACTTTATTGATTTTAAACTTTTAGCTGACCCTCTAGACAAAGCACAGAGCATTTAATTAAGGTTACAAAGAAGAAAGGAGAGGTTGAAATTCTAAAAGTAAAGGTGAAAATAAGAAAAGCAGGTTGGTGTAACCAGAAAGAAGGGATGAAATAGGGGCTCCTCTTGCCCTCCAGCACCATGTAAGTGGCTAGATGTTACCCTGCTAGTGACTAACCCAGAGACAGAACCTCAAGGGTATTGAGACATAAAGTTAATGAACAGAAAAGCTGAAAATAAAGTGCTTCTGGATATATGAAGATGGGGGAGAGTCCCAAATATTATAATGGATAAAATGCACATCCGAAAATCGATAGCTAACATTTGAAGTTACTTAATGACACAGATGTATGCATGTATTGTTTCAGAAGAACACATGGGAATTCTATTAAGTACTCACTTTTAGTGTGCAGTTGGGAACTGATCAAGGTGGGCCTATTTATAATTGATTATAAATCCTAATGTACCCATATGACCATGGAAGCTAGTGGGTGCTTAAGATAAGGGTAATAGATGATAGACGAATGGGTGGATAAGTAGGTGAATGCATGGGTGGGTAGATGATAAATAGAAAGGTGAAAATCATAAAAAAGTGAAAAGCATCAATGCACAGAAATTGGTTTCACGGCCATTTTGTAATTATTTTGATCCACTTCTGATCAAAAAAATAAGTTCTTATTCTTTAAAGAACTTACTGCCATTGCTAAATCATATCTCTAATGGGAACCAACTCAAGACAACTATTCGCTGAACACTTCTTTTCTTATGAGCTAGGAATAAAGGTAATTTCTGTACAGATACAGATATGAATGTGTCACAAGACTTACCTTTAGACTCACTTGCCAGTTATTTACAAAGAGAATACTAAGTTCACGATAAGTAAAATGAAAGGCAAAACATGTATTTAGAGTCAACTTACAAAGGACAATTTAAAAAACTCGTGAAAAGAAAGTACAAGGTGATTTTATGATACAGAGAAATCAAGCTGGAACTGAATTAGAAGCATCTTCCTTGCCTGCTTGATTCCAGAGTGCTCTGCAAGCTTCTGGGAGAGAAAAGTCATCACCTCCCTGACCTAGTGATGAATCTTACAAACTATAAGACCAACAAGACAGACGAGGTGGGCACATTGGTGAAAATGACACTACTGGTGTAGATTTCATGATCACTTCACAGGAAGGAATCCATGTCTGGCACTGTAAACCTTGAGGAAAACAACAACAAAAACAAAAACAGCCAGCTGGACTTCAGCCCCAGGAGGAGACCGAATACTGTTCTTTATCTAAATTGTCATAGAAGACAGGTGCATGGATGTATGCCTTCTAATTACTTTTGTTGGTACCCACAGATAAATTCTGCTTCCAGCCTTAGGCAGAATAACCACTCTTTCTAGTGAATGGTAACAAATGTAGAAACTTGTGGCCAAACAGTGTGCTGGAGAATGAGTGACAAATGTGGGCTCACTCCTAAACAAGACATTTATGCAATCCTCCCTAAAACTCTGGGAACAATGAAGAGAAGAGAGAAGAAATAATATAAAAACAAGAGGACAGGAAGAAACTCTGCTAAACACTATCTTCTGGGCAAGACACCCCCCCCCCACACACACACACACATACACACTGAAACATGAGCTCATACATCTGTGGATGTCAGCATTGGGTTTACATAAGAATGATCCCTTAGACCAACCTTCAGGCACAAATGGAGGGAGGGTTCAGGAGATCTAGCCCTTCATGCTGAACTATTTGCTGCTAATTGACTGAGGAAGGGGGAAGCCAATGCCTTCAGTTGCATAACCACTGGCGACCCCATCAGGTTTCAGTAGATAGTTCCAATCCAATTGTTACACAGTCTTGGTTAATCTAAACCCCCAAATCATGAAACTGGAAGTGTGATTGGTGTAAGAGGTAAATAAAAGACTGTAGAAATAAAAAATTAAAATGAATTATATGCATGCACAAAATTGTCAAAATAGAAAAAAAGGAAAGGAGGGAGGGAGCGAGCGAGGGAGGGAGAAAGAAAGAAAGAAAATAATTTTCCCAGCCACAGCAGATTTGTCCATTTCAGAGTCATGAGGACCTGGAAAACTACAGCGTTTAAGATGAATTCTACCCGCATTTCTTCTCCTACTTTGCCTAACTATACACCCAGAGCAAGGTACATAGATCATGTTGAAGTTTTAAGCCATTACTGGAATTAGGACATAGGCTACCGCAAAGCACTTATCCATAACTTGGTACTGCTGGTGGCCACAGGATGAGATGGTGAAGGAAGACAAAGTGGCCCATTACATATGGTGGAAAGAAGCTATTAAAGTGACTTCTCTGAGAGAAGGTCTTCAGATTAAATAGGTAAATTCTAGCCTCTTCTTAAAGGGCAGGCATTTCTTCAGCATATTTCAGTATTTGTGCTGGAGTTGTTTTATTTAATGTGAAAAACGAAATGAGGAGTTATGCATTAATCGCATGCTTTAATTTTAATATTTGAAATGATGCTTCACCTCTTACATCATTTTCTACATGAATAATTTGCTGTACTTATGACGTGGAAGCAAGTCTAGCTGGAATTGCTTGTTAAGACAGTTATAAATAACACTAGTCAGTGAAAAGCATAAAAGCCAAGGACACACTCAAAACAGATTGATGAGGCCATCAGCATTAATCTATTAAGGATTCTAAAAATAAGTCTATTAACGTTGTCAGCATCTATTTTTTTCCACTCTCATTGTGACAAATTCACAGAAAATAAAATAAAGATGAAAAGAATCCCATGTGAAACCGGTAGTTCAAGATAACACCATTTAACAGCTTTATAATATTATGCAATTATTTTATGGTAATCAAAAAGCACTTTAATATGTATATTTAAATATTTTCCTTTTCACAAGAAATCAGAGTGCCCTTGAAACAGGTACCCCAGTTTGAATACTTAGGTTCAAAACAGAAGCTCAGATATTAATTTAAGAATACATCTAAAAAGAAAGTGTAACATGGGACACAATTTTTTCCAAAAGCTCCTAGTAGCTTGAGGCATGAAATATGTGAATCTGGGGCTAAGTAGTATATGTTAAGAACAAATGGACAGAAAACTATGAGTTCTGGAGAAGGCAGATGCTTTTGCCTGTGGTGAAAGAACCATTATTAAATTACTTAACATTTCCAAGCTTCAAGTTCCTTCCCTATGAAGTAGAGATAATATCTACTATCGAGTAACTGGTAGAATGGGTGATTTCATATGAATTATATGTCACAGCATCTGGGCACAACAAATATACAAAAAAATGTTAATAATTTCTCAACTGCCATAAGCTGATAAAGGAGAGGCATATGACGCCCTGAAGTTCTAAGAGAAGATTGGAATAAAGTCACCTGAGGCCATCCAACCCCCCAGAAGATTAAGGCTGCTTGCTGACTGAACAAAGGATTCAAAGAGCTCTAGACAGAAACCACAAAAGACGAGCTATTGTTCATTCCTGTAGCATATCCAAGAAGGAAAGATTAAAGAAAACAACAAGTTTGTGGATGATGGATCTTGTGGATCCTGTTCCATTTTCTCCCTCTTCCAATGTCTGTTTTGAGCAATGTGAGAGAATCCTGAGGGGAGGAAGACACACAGAAACAACTGCTAAGAGTCTCAGGTGGGAAGGGGAAAAGTCACTTGAAGCACTACTGCACCCAGCTATTTCTCAAATATTAAGGAAACTGGAACTTGAAATGGAGACAGACAGCTTTTCTTTTAATTTAATTTGAACAATCTAAGTGCTTTCAAAACGAAAAGATCAATTTCTATATTTTGAAGGTCTACCCAGTTTTACACTAAAGCCCCAAGATTTTCTACCTCAAGAGCAAAAGTAAATTAGATACAAATTGAACTTCAAAAGCACTAAGAGATTTTTAAAATGTAAAATATTTCATTATAAAGGGGGCAGTATAAGCCACAGACTAGTAGAAAAGAATTACATATAATATATAGGATAAAAGACATATCCAGAAAATATAAACACATTCCCAATTCAATATTAAAAAGAAAAATGACTTTCTATCTCCCCATTTTTAAATAAGATTCCCTGAACTCTGCCCAAAGTTTGGCTATGAGTCTCAGCATCTGCTTCCATACATTGCTGGGTAGAGTCTTTTAGAGGCCCTCTGTGGTAGGCTCCTGTCCTGTTCCCTGTTTTCTCTCTCTTCCGATGTCTATCCTGTTTGCCTTTCTGAATGAGGATTGATCATCTTACTCAGGGTCCTCCTTCTTGCTTAGCTTCTTTAAGTGTACATATTTTAGTATGTTTACCTTATACTATGTCTAGGAAGTTCCACAAGGAGAGCAACAGAACCAAAAAAATCTAGGCCCACGGGTCTTTCCTGAGACTGATACTCCAACCAAGGATCATTCACCTAGAGCTCCTGTACAGATGTAGCCCATGGCAGCTCTGTCTCCAAGTGGGTTCCCTAGTAATGGGAACAGGGGCTGTTTACAGGGATTCACTCACAATTTTCTGGGCTCCTCCAAGGGGCACCGGTCACTTCTCCAGCTCCACCTTCTGCAACACACACACAGTTTGTCTTCTAGAATCCAGGGTGCTCCACTCCACAGCTGCTGTTGTTCTTGTCAGTTTGCCCATGGAACTGCCATCTCCAAAATGCTGGGGTCTTTTGCTGCAACTGGGCTGCACTTTCCCTAGTAGCCCTACTGCATGATGCAAAACCTCAACTTTTTTCCATGACTCCTTCAATCCTGGGGCTCCAATTGCTACTCTGGCTGTTCCTTCACCAATGGCCTCTCCTGGCCTCTCCTAGTGCCAAGCCTTCACTATTCTCCATGACCCCTTCAACCTTTGAAAGCAGTACCAATTGGGATAATCTTTATACATGGCCAACTTTTGATGCCAGCACAAGGTACAACCTTGGTCACCTCTGTGTACAGCTTCTGTAAAGATTTCACCTCTGTGATGCTGGTCTCTTATTATTCAGAGCTAACTCTTCAGACCCGGCTGATCAGCATCCATTGTCCCAGCAAAACAAGGGTTTTGCTGTAGCCGTGCTGGTCTGTTGTTAATCACGGCTGGTTCTTCAGCTCCAGCTGCCCAGACACCATAGATTCTTCACACAAATGGCCCTGTAGAGTCTTTGCTTTCCTCTGAAATATCACAAGCCAGGCCTCCATTGCTTCCACTGCTTTTAACAATCATATCTTCTAAGCTCCTACAGAACAACCCATTGAGCTCTTAACACTTTTCTAGCCCAAAGTCCCAAAGCTCTTCCACCATCTCCCCAAAAACGACATGGCCAATTCTATTACAGTGAGATCCATCATAGCCGTACTCTGTACTAATCTCTGTACTAATTTCTGTCTTAGTTACTGCTATGACAAAACACTAATGAGAAAAAGCAATTTGGGAGAAAAAGGTTTACTTTGCTTATGTTTCCACATCTGTAGGGCATCACAGAAAGGACAGGAACTCAAACAGGGCAGGATCTTGGAGGCAAGAGCTGATGCAAAAGCTGTGAAGTGATACTGCTTACTAGCTTGCTCCCTAAGGCTTCCTCAGCCTGCTTTTCATATATGAGCCAGGATCACTAGCCCAAGAGTGGCCCCGCCCACAATGGGCTGGGCTGTCTCACTTCAATCAGTACTTAAGAAAATGCTCCACAGGCTTGCCTACAATGGAGCATTTTCTCAAATGGGATTCCCTCCTCTCAGATGACTCGTGTGTGTCAAGTAAATTAGCCAGCACAGATGTCATTGTTTGGATCATACGAAACACAACCAGTACCAAGTGTCAAGAGTGTAGAAAAGCGTGGAAGAAAGCAAAGAAATTAGCATTCCACATAATGCTGCTAGAAATGCAAAATGGTGCAGCTGCTTTATAAAAGGGTTTCTTGGTTTACTAAACAAACTTACATGATACATTGATGCCACTCCATATTCTAACCAGGAGAGTTAAAAAACAAAATTGTACTATATAGCTTTGTAAATTGATACACCCTAGAGTCACTTGAGACAGAAGTCTTTTTAATATTTTTTTAATTTATTACAGTTTATTCACTAGGTATTCCAGCTGTAGCCCCACCCTCGTCTCCTCCCATTCTCACCCTCCCTTATCTCCTCCCATGACCCTCTCCAAGTCCACTGATAGTGAAGGACCTCCTCCCCTTCCATCTGACCCTAGCCTAACAGGTCTCATCAGGACTGTCTTTTGTAGTCTTCCTATATGACATGGTAAGGCTGTCCCCTCCCTCAGGGGTAGGTGATCAAAGAGCCAGCCACTGAGTACATGTCAGAGACAGTCCCTGTTCCCTTTACTAGGCAGCCCATTTGGAAACTGAGCTGCCATGGGCTATATCTGTGCAGAGGTTGTAGGTTATCTCCATGAGTGGTCCTTGGATGGAGTATCAGTCTCAGAAAAGATCCCTGTGCCCAGATATTTTTGTTCTGTTGCTCTCCCTGTAGAACTTCTGTCCCCTCCAGGTCTTGCTATCTCCCCCTTCTTTCAGAGGATTCCCTGCACTCTGGCTATGAGTCTCAACATCTGCTTTAAAACCCTGCTGGATAGAGGATTTCAGAGGCCCTCTGTGGTAGACTCCTGTCTTGCTCCTTGTTTTCACCTTTTTCTGACTTGCCTTTCTGAATGAGGACTGATCATTTTACCTAGGGTCCTCATTCTTGCTTAGCTTCTTTAGGAGAACAGATTCTAAGATTTCCCAAATCAATTTGGCCTGAAGCCTGTCTGTAGGGATAGTAGTATTGATTGTTAAAGTATGAGGACACAACCTACAAATACTTGAGCAGGTTGTCCTGTGCCGCGTAAAAAATCTAGCTCATCATGAGACTTCATGAGAGCAGCAATTGATCCTGAAAGCAGCATTCCTCCTGGTTTAGATTTGAATTCCTTCCCTGACTTCCCTCAGTGATGGGCTATGACCTGGAAAGAGAAGTGTAACAACCCTTTCTTCTCCTCTGTTGCTTTTGGTCAGATGCCTTTTATCACAGCAACAGGAAGGAAATTAGAATTCCACCCACAGACGTATCATTCAAGCATCCATTACAGCAGGATTTATAATAACCCAAAGATAGAACCAGCCCAAATGTCCAGCTATAACAGATGAGTCGCTACAATGCAATGTATCAATGTAATTATGATTGTCAGTATGAAGAAATAAAGCACTGGAACACACTGCAACATGAATAAGTCTTACAAACATCATGCTGCTATTAGAAAACCAGGTGAAAAGACTGTATTGTTCTGTGCCCACTTATATAAAGTGTCTAGGAAGGTGATCCATCTGCATAGCAGATAGATTTTTGGTTTCTCAAGACAACGGTATGAATGAAGAAAGAATGCAAAGGGCACATGGGAGGGATCTTTGCAGTTAACAGAAATTACATTGTAGTGAAGTCTGCACAACTCAGAATTCATTAAAAGTCTTACAAAAATTGTGTATTCAAAATGTGTATGACACATAAACTTTATCCCAGTAAATCTGCTCACAAGAAAGTAAATTAATAAGTAATTTGATAATATTACTAGATTTGTACAACCAGTCAGAAACTTTCATTTTCCAGGGCTTCCAGATGAGGCATTTGAGGGGAACAATGATCTTCTTAAATTTCAGACAAGTCTGAGCAAAAAAAGCAAATACAGGGATTAAGCATACAAAAACTAAGACTATACTCAATGGCTGAGTGGTATTCCATTGTGTACCACAGTTTCTTTATCTTTCTTTGGTTGAGGGGCATCTAGGTTGTTTCCAGTTTCTGGCTATTATGAATAAAACTAATATGAGCATGGTTGAGCAAATGTCCTTGTTATATGGTGGAGCATTCAGTGAGCTTTAGCTGGGTCTTGAAGTATGGATATTTTCAGTTTTCTGAGAAAGCACCAGGTTGATTTTCAAAGTGGTTGTACAACTTTCCTCTCCCACCAGCAATGGAGAAGTGTTTCCCTTTCTCCACATCTTCACCAGAATTTGTTGTCACACGTGTTTTTTTGCCAACCGTAAGATCCACCCCATGTAAGAGAGCCAACCCCTATCACTGTTAACAATATTCTGATATGTTTGCAGACAGGAGCCTACCAGAGTTGTCCTCTTAGAGGCTCCACTCAGCAATGGCTTGAAACAGATATTGTGACTCACAGCCAAACGCTGGGCGAAGCATAGGGAGTCTACTGGAAAAGATGGGGGAAGGATAAATAGACCTAGAAGTAACAACAGCTCCACAAGAAAACCATTAAAGCCAATCAACCAGGTCTCAGAGGGGCCTATGAAGTCTGAAGCACCAACCAAGGACAATGCATGGTCTAGATGTAGGTCTTCTACTTACAAGTAACCAATGGGCAGGTTAGGCTTCATGTGGGCCCACTAGTTAAGGGAATGGAAGACATCCCTCACATGGACTATGTTGCCTGCTTTTTGATCACATCTGCCTGATGGGACTGCCCTACCAGTCCACAGGGTAGGAAGGTGAGCTCAGTCCTCATGTGAATAGATGAGCTGGGATGTGTGGAGGAGAGGGCTCCTCTATTCTGAGGTACAAGGGAGGGGGAATGCAGGAGGAAGGGTAGGACTGGAAGGAGAGGAGGGAGGGGCCTATGACAGAGGTGTAAATTGAATTAATGATAATAATAATAATAATAATAATAAAAGACTGTGCTCAAAATTTCAGACTTTTAACTTGGAGTTACCACACACTAAGACCATAGCGTTCTGTGCACCTGAACTGTGGATGGTGACTGAGGGGGTCTCAACAGCACCAGGCAAGTAAAAGGTGAGAATGAAAACTCCATTTAGATTGATTTTGTAAACCTGAATCAAGGCTTCAAGGAGTTTGGTCCGAGGCAGTTTATTCCCAACAAATTAAAACACAGTATAGTTTGGAAAAATATTTCCATATGTAATACAATCCACCCCGCATGAGGAAACATAATTACATAAAAACTTGATTCAGGGTACATGTAATTTCTTTTATAAAGATGGGCCCTAGAGATAGGCTACCTATACTAGCTTAAGAGCCTGAGGAAGGGTATGGCCTGGTCTCAGTCACACATATAGCATAGAGGTCATTTTGGCTATTTGCCACCTCTGCTCCTAGTTGTGGGAGCTTGGGGAGCCCCCGGTTGTAAAGGTCCTTTAGATTGCTAGCCACTTCTAATCCTGGTTATAAGAGCTTGATATAGCCTGGCCAACAGATAACACAGATAACCAAGCTGTGGATCACTTCAAATTCCCAGCTTTCTGGATGGAGAAACAGGTTTTTCATCTTTCCCACTGGAAAGACAATCCTGTGTGTTCAACATTCTTGATTTCTCTGGAGATCTCTGGGCACAAGGACCTTTGATCTGTGCTCCCAACATCCCCTCCCTTCTAATTTCTTAAAGAAAAAAATAGTGGCTGTAATAGAGGCCAAGGTTGAATTCAGTGCCTCTATACATAGTCTAATTAATTTAGTTAAGAATAAGAGAATTATAATAATTGCTAATAGAAGACCAAAGAAATGGGAAAGCCATCTTAACCAGGAAAACCTTTCAAAGGTCACGTGAGAGATTTTGTTTATCTCTTTACTTAAATCATTAATTTGATGATCAGTAGTGTGGTGTAAAAAAAAATTCTGACACATTAAAGCAACACACGCCAGGAAATTGTTGACCGCCAAGATTTTACTTGAACAACAATCTGTTGTAGCTTTATTTTGTAAAACTGTGCCTGCAAGTCACACATCTCTAGATTGATTTCTGATAATATTTTTGGTGTCTTATTTATAGTTTAATTAGTCTTGCAAGCTATTTTTGAGACTTCTCTTTATATTCCAGTAACTATTCATGGGATAGGCAATAAAAGAGCTACACTGGCTGCAATCCAATAAATGCAAAGATTCATCACAATTCTTGGGAAGAAATCTCTTAATTCTATTGATTGATTGCAAGGATTTACTGAGCAAAATGGGTGTAATACTCTGCCTGAAGGAAGAGCTGTATAAGTAGCATTTACACACACACACACACACACACACACACACACAGGCAATTGTTTACCAAAGGAAAGAGTAAGCACAGATATGGAATTTCAATAATGAGGGATGTAAGCCCATTCCGAGCATAAACAATGTGACAGAAACACAACATTGACAGGAATGTCAGGAAAAGCCCTATGAATATAGATAAAGGTGGATTCTATATTGTCCACTGTAATTTGTGCATAGTGCTTATGAGTGGATCCTATGCTAAAGGAATTTCTTTTTTAAAGTCTAGGAACAGAAAGGTCTCCTCTGATATTAATAAAAAGATGTTCTTGTTGACTGACATGTGCCAAATGAAGCAAGTGGTTCTCTAAACTTGTGGCAATAGTGTGGGTTAGCAGGAATGAGGGGAGAATGAAATCTAATATAATGGTAAATTAAGAGATTAACATGAATTCAACATTTACGACCTAAATATGATTATATGTTGAGCATTTTCTATCGTGCTTTAAACACTAAAAATGATTTTCTTTCTCTGTGTTTTATAAGTGTCATCTTTCTACCTGACAATTGTCTTTGATTGCTTAAAAATTAATCTTACCTAAAGTTAGAGGTGAGAAAGCAGTTTCCTAAAGAAAGCGTTATCCAATTCACATGTGGTTATTCTGGATTTTCGCCCCAGAAAGTAAGAAATGGGTGTTGGAGATCTGTTCTGTGAACTTGGGCAGTTCCTTGCCTCAGTCACAGTGATGATGAAATGCCCTTCCAAATTCATTGCAGAATTTCTGATACAAAAGAAGTTATCACACCATTAAATTATCGATCTGCATCACTCACTGCAGGCCGGATCTTAGTGATAGGAAGCATACTCATTTCCATAGGTATTTCCACAAGAGCGAAGGTGCTTCATTTTCAAGTTGCCTGTTGCCAATTGTTCTACCTGTACAGGAAAGCACAGCCATCACATATACAGGGCATCAGCAATCCGGATGTCATGTGAGCTCAGGAGACCTGAAGACTGGTCCCACCAGGCATTGTGTGGGTTCCCTCTTCGAGGTTTCAGGAGAATCTAAGTAGATTCACCACTCATCATGTGGCTTTGTCACTCAATTGCATTCAGAAGGCACCTTTAAATTCTAACTTGTGAGGGAGTGCTAAGCATTAAAAAAGAAAGTGGGGCATGGTTACTATCTTTTTGCCTTCCCCTTGGGAAAAAAAACAGCTTCTCAAATCACTGTTCTTCCCTTCCTCTTAATCACAGCTTTCCTTCCACCAACATAAAATAGCCATCCTGTGGAAAAAAATTTCAAGAAAGCATTAGGGGTGTGAGGGTAAGTGGTAGTACATAGATGTGGGAGGCTCAGCCATGGCTTCTTCCTCGCTCCTCACCCAAATCTAGGTCATACCATCAACTCTTTCTATCTCTGCTTTTTACACTTCTCCTCAGGACACTGGACCTTTGACACTGACCAATCTCCTATAGTTGCTCAGGGCTGGAGAAATAACTCGACTGTTAAAGACTAGGCTTACAACCAAAGTTATAGGGTTGTTCAACAAATTACATTAACTAGGGTCCTGAAAGGAAAATGAGTTTAAAGGACTGCCACACCCCAGAGTCAAGATGTGGCTGTGAAAGTGTTTATATCTGTTTCTGCAGCACCAGAGAATTGGGATAGCTTTAATTAAAGTGATAGCTCCAATTAGCAAATTCTTCTGGGTATTTTGACCACCAAGTGTTCATTTTACCCTTACTTTGGTCAATAATCAAGTTCTAGACAATGTCTTAAACAGGGGATGAGGAGGTCTTGGACATCGTATTCCCTGTATAATAATAAAAAATTATTCCTTTAATAATAATAAAAAATGTTAGTGTATGTTTGTATTGGTATGAGTATATTCCACGTGTGATGAAGCCCAGATAGGCTAGTGGAGGGTCTAGATTCCAGGGGCTGGAGTTACAGGTGGCTGGGTGCTGCCCAATATGGGTTCTGGGAACTGAACTCTGGTGTTCTCAAAGAGTAAGAAGTGTTTTCATTATTTTTTTTAAATTTTTTAAATTAATTATACTTTATTCACTTTGTATCCCCCCTGGAGTGTCCTTCCTCCTTCCCTTCCAATCCCTCCTTTCCTCCCCCTTCTCCACGCATGCCCCAACTTGAGACCCATTCCATGGGAGAGAGTGAATTCCTGTCACTATTAATAACCCTGTGCTATGCTTGCAGTCAGGAGCCTAGAACAACTGCCTTCTGAGAGGCTTCATCCAGCAGCTGGTGGAAACAGATGCAGAGACTCACAGCCGAACAAGAGGCCAAACTAGCAGACGTCTGTGCACGAGTAAAGGCAAGGATAGAGGGAATCTGAGGGGTCAAGGTCACTACAACAAGACTGACAGAATAAACTAATCTAGCCCCATAGGGGCATACAGAGACTGAACCACCAACCAAGGAGGATGCATGGCTGGATCTAGACCCTCTACACATATGTAGCAGATGTGCAGTTTGGTCAACATGTGGGTCACCTAACAAGGGGAGTAGGGGTTGTCTCTGACTCTCTTTCCTGTCTATGGACTCCCTTTCCCTAGCTGGGCTGCCTTGTCAGGCCTCAGTGAGAGAGGATGAGGTTAATTCTGCTGTGACTTGAAGTGCCACGGTGGTTAGTACTTCTTGGCAGCCTCTGCTTCTCTGAGAAGGAGGGGAAGGAGTGGTCATAGGGTGTGTGAGGAAGGGACTGGGAGGAGAGGAGGAAAGGGGCTCGGATCAGGCTGTAAAGTGACTAAATAAACAAACAAGTAAGTAAGAAGACATTTTGTTATTTAAATATAGTTTATTTAATCTCACAAAACTTTTAAGATCTAACAGAAATTCAAGACGACTCTTCATCATACCAGCCATTTACTTTTCAAAAAATAAGGAGTAAACAATGAACATAAAAAAGGCAGTAGGTGAGATGATAAAAGAAAAAAATAAGCAGAATTGAAGAATTCTATTTGTATGCTATGTAATATACTCTTTGGTGATAATGGGGTAAATCATCTGGCAAAGAAGAATTAAACATGAACC
>JAQQSO010002866.1:0-14019 GCA_028658305.1 Pachyuromys duprasi
AGCTCTTGGGTTCTCACTCTCCCCACTTCAGTGCTAAACAGCATTTAACATCCAAGAAGGGAGCCTGCAGAAGGACAGCTCTGAATGGCTGGCTGCCCCTTGTCTTAGATGCGAACTGGGATTGCAGAGGCGATCCCTTTATTTACAAAACGTATGCTCTTTGCAACAGTCTTACTAGCCTCCATCCAATGGGTTACATTTTCATTTTGACCTTGCCATCTGTTCTACACCAAGTTTTGTGTCAGATGACATACCCTAAATTATATCCTCACAATAATAGAAGCTCACTGAGGAGCCCACAGGTCGTTTCTAGTCCTATGGTGTATGCTGAAAATCCTTATGAAGCGGGACTCAAAGGAGCTGCTGGCTTTCTGCCTATTTCCATGACTAGATCACTAAAAAAGATGTTCAAAATCAGGGACTCTTTGGGCCTCCTTGTTCCCAGGAGCCTCTTACCAGAGCTAGTTTCTTCCCACCACAGGCCCTCGCCTTTCTGTAGATTTTGTTTATTCACTAGCAGCTCCATCTCCTCCAGCCTTGTCTAATTATACCAAGTTCCTTCCAGCATGTATTCAAAGGTGCCTGTGCAGAATGAGCCCAAAGTGATGTCAGATTTTAATCATTTCTAATTAATACCTCTGTGTTCAATTGTATCCATCAAGGGACCCTCGTTCTTTCAAATGACCTTCACTACATACATCTGGTGAGTCATTATCATAAGGAAACCAGATTTCTCCCCTCTTAACATTTATGTCAGCTGTTTGCAAGGAATTCCTGGCTTTTCGACTCACTAAACTGATCCAATCAGGTGATCATTTGTTTTGCAGCTCACTCTCAAGGTCAGAAATCAGCAGCACTGCAGTAGTTTATTCTAAAGTGCCTATTCCTATCAGAGAACAAACCTGTGTAAGGTTTCTCCTTGGGAAATTTCACTGAGGGGAGATGGCTGGCATTCTCTGCAGAGATTATGGGGGGAGGGGTGTAATACACATATCTGACAGCCTAGAATTACAAAAAAATGTATGGAGAGACAATCAAATACTGCTTATTTGAGTAAGAATTCTTTGATCTTTAGCTATAAAATTCTATGAAATCTACTATCAGGGTTATCTTAAAGAGAGAAAATGTTCAGTTCTCAACCATTTTCAGTATGGGAACTCTAAATATATGCTCCTCTCAGAGTCGGACCACAGGCAGAAAGGCTCCTCAGAATGCATTTAAAAATGCATTTAAAAACAGCAAAACAAAAACAAATGAAGGATAATGTACTTAATAAAGTGTAACTCACAATACTGCAAGTAATAGTAAAATAATGGCTTCTCTCATCTTGAGCTATACAGTGGTTAGAGAACTTCGCAAGAAAGCAATGAAGTGTTCTTTGATGTGGCTTTCATATCTTGTATGTTATAGAACCTGAGACAGCTGCAATTCTTAAAGTTTCATAAAAAGTAGTCTAGATTTGATTTTTAATAAAATTTCAAATGATTCTCCCTTCATAGTATAAAACATAGTGAAGTGTTTGGCTGCTATCCAAACTCATTTTTATATAATTTGTAACTGCATATAAACAATAAGTGAAAAACTGTTAAAAAAAATAAATGTTTTTATTTTTTTCAAGTTCCTTTCCTGTGCATATATCTCCCGATAGATTGTTTTAAAAGGTGGTGTTTATAAAACTGTCTCTACAATAGCCGTCCAAAGAGGCTTATAAACATCACTGAAGTAGCAGCAAACTAAACAGCACAGATCTAAGAATCTGCTGCGACACTACAGTGATTTGGCAATGTCAATCGATTAACAGTGCTGGCTGTGGAAATCTAAGATGCCATGAACTCAGAGAAGCAGTAAAAAAAAATGTGTACATATGTTTTCACTAAAATCAATATAAGAAGAAGCATGGCTGAACAACTAAATCTGAACCCTCTGCTTTGTTATTAAAGTCAGTTCAAAATTACTTAGAAGGAAAAGCTTAAGTGTTGAGAGAGTTTCCTAGTAACCTTTGCCATTGAAGTGGCTGAATTCTATTTTAGGTCAAAAAGAGGCAGCCAAGTTTAAACAAATGCCCTTACCGAGTAACATTCTGAAGTGGCATTCACTGTGATAGATTTGAACAACTGGTTAACGAGAGTTTATCTTTCAATGGATCAACAGCGCCACTGAGTAATTCAGCTGTCCAACTTGGGATTCAGGTGCACCAGTGTGTGACCATTATAGAAGGTTAGAACAAAAAGACTAACCAGATATTCACCCAAGTAGAAAGGTAGCTTAGGACCAGTGAAGGACATCAAGTGAGCAGGCTATGTTAGAGTGCGGAGAGTTAAAAAGTGGCCTAAAGCATTAACTTCTTGGCATTGAAAGATATATAAAGAAATCAGGGAGATGAATCTGTGTGTAAAGTGCTTACGCACAAGCATAAGGGCATGTGCAATCTCCAGCATACATTTTTTAAAAGTCAGGCATGGTGGCGCTCAGTAGGAATGACAAGACAGGAAGATCTCTCAGATTTGCTGGTGAGCCTACTCAAAGCAGTGAGCCAGGTTCAGTGATATCCTGTCTAAAAAAAAATAAAGTAGAAAGTGATTGAAGAATACATTTGGCCTCGCCTCCCATGCACACATGTATACACACACACAAACATACAGACACAAACACACACACACATAGACACACATAGGAAGATAGGGCAACAAGTGAGTTAAAACCTGGCCAACAAGGCTGTAGAGAAGAGTAGACGTGAAGTAGGTGTCCAGGGCCAGAATAAATGAGCTGACAGAAAACAAGGTGAAAGGCAATCATGGAGAAGCAGCCCCCGTGTTGGAGTAGATGTGGCTTTGTTGGAAAAAGTGTGTCACTGGTATGGGCTTTGAAGGCTCAGAAACTCAAGTCTTGCCAGTGTGTCTCAGTTCTTTTATTTCTGCTGCCTTCAGGTCAAGGTGTAGACTTCTCAGCTCTGTCTCTAGTGCCATGTCTGCCTGCATCCACCATGTTTTTCATAGTAACGATAATGGACTAAACCTCTGAACTGGAAAGGCATCCCAATTAAATGTTTTCCTTTATGAGAGTTTCATAGTCATGGTGTCTCTTCACAGCAATGGAACCCTAACTAAGACAGAGAGCATCTCAGATAAGAGGAGACAGGTCTTAAACACAAGCCAAGGAAACACAGGTACAAGAAAACATTGTGCTGCCCTAGTCCACTGCTGTTTATCAAAAGGCCTTCCCTCTTTTCCTCAAATTAAATGAGGAAATCAGGTTACCAACTGAACATTCATGATCTTTATCAAGTCATCTTTCCCAGAATCTTAACTGAAGATGGCTTCCACTAACGTGGGGATTTTTATCCTGGTGGTTAACCCATTTATTTATCCAAAAGTGTGCTCACAATATCACAGGACAGGCAACAGAAACTGCCTTTATCTTAAACACAAACAAGCTTCCGAATATTTAGTTCAAGCTCTAAAACAAAAGACCAAAGAAGAGGAGGGAAGGTATGGCATTTTAGCACCAAGAAGGGAGACACAGCACCTTAGTGAACCCCCCACAATCACTCAAGGAGTTAAGGCTAGTGATGTCAGCCCTTAAGTGATATAGTAGGTGGGTGCTTTCCACTCTTTATAATGCCCAAAGAAAAATTTTTTAAAAAGCACAAAACAAACAAAATCCAGAATTCTCTTCTCAACACTTCAGAAAAGGTACAATATACAAGAGGAGTCCTTATAGACAAGCTTTCATATCACATTTATCTTATTTTATATGTTACCATAAATTACAATATCCAGAAATCTTTATTCCAGCCTGCTGTATAATACATGTTTTCAGGAATTATAATTCCCAATAAAGGCTAACTGAAAAGCTTTTCCTACTGACACAGAAAACCACATTGGACAATGTGCAAAGACTCATTTTGGAGCACTAGGTCATAAGTGGGATGTCTTCATCAAACTCCTCCCCTCAGGGATCAGGGAGCTATGCAGAGAAGGAAAAGAAAAGATTGTAAGAGCCAGGAGGGATGGATGACACCAAGGAAACAGTGTCAGACACCACAGGCCTGATGCACACACAACACGTGGAGACTGTGGCCACATGGCCAGGGATGCACAGGCTCAAGCCAGAAGGGGTCCCAGCACTGTGAGGGGGAAGCAGACATGAACTCCCATCCCTGACCAGGAAGCTCTCTGCATTGACACCTGCTTGCAAAGGAAAAATTAGTTTTCTCAAGTAGAGTCTCAGTAGGTGTATAAACCACACTTAAGGGCAGGCCCCATACCCAACAGTAGATGGCCAACAAAAAAATGAGCTCAATGGTATTTTTGTAAACTTTTTGTCTCATATTGTTTGGACTTTTTTTCTTACTGGTCTTTTGTTTGTATACTATAGCTTCTGGTTTTGTGGTTTGGGGGTAGGTGGATGTGTTTCTGTCTTTTCTTTTTGTATTTGTTTTTTTATCCTGTTTTGTTTGTTTGTTTGCCCGTTGGTTTCCATTCAAAAGAGAGAGAATGGGTGTGGAGCTGGGTGGGTGGGGAGGAAGGAAGATCTGGGAGTAGTTTGGGAAAGACAAACTGTGATCAGAATACATCGTGTGCAAACAACGTTTTCAAAAAGAAAGAAGAAAAGCTTTCCTTCAAAAAGCTAGAAAAGCCTGAAGACTTCTAGCTCATCAACAATCTAAAGCAATTTAAGATTAGAAATAGTCTTTTCATCTTCCTCTAGGGACTGCAGAAGCGAGGCCTTAGCAGGAGAAACCCTACACTCCACTTGTGAGAACAGGCAGAGTTCCTATCTCCATCCCACTGCTGGTCATACCTACAGGGGACCCTTCCCGCCACACTTCTGCTCCAAGTTTTCACCTTCAACAAAGACTTTTGATACACCTGCTTCTTGCCAGGAACTGTTCTCAGGACTAAGGATGCTGTGTGGAACTGACAGAGGACTTGCCCTCCTGGGACCTCTGAGCTTCACCGTGAGAAGTATGCATGGAAATCACCAAAGTGGAATGTTAAAATTCAGATTCCAGGCTTAGTGGGTCCCCAGCCTGTGGTTCTGTGACAGGTGCTCTTGTACAGCACATCCTGAGAAACTGGTCCAAACCTAGCTCCCAGCAAATAGACTATGAATCTGTATTGCAACTGAACCCCCAAGACCAAGCACATCAATATGTATTAAATAGCATTCTGCACATAGGAAATGGGTAAATAAGGTGGCAACCCTGTAGAGTAAGGGAAATGCAATGAAATCATAAAAGGTAGCATGAGACACAGCCTGAGCAGGTGCAGGTACAAGTTTCTAGAAAAGACAACATCTGAAGAGACCTTACAGGATGATTACGAGGGAGCCAGTCATGAGGGGGCATCTCAGGATTCAGAAAAAGCTGTCAGGTGAAGGAAAGCAAGGCTTGCCCAGAGGTGACATACCTTCTAGGCACCTGCTTGTCTCCTGTGCCTCTCTAACACACTCTCTAACCCTGTCAGACACCTGCCATCAAGGTCTAATGTCATCAGGAAAGTGGGGCACAGCAAAAATAAAATTCATCCACTTAAAAATTAAACCCAGAATGACTGTAGTGCCCAGCAATTCCACTTTTCTGTACACGTCAATAAGAATTGAAAGCCAGAATTCTGATATTTGTAGATGCATATTTACATCACAATCATTCACAATTCCCAAAAGGTAGAAGCTATCAGAGGGCCTGTCATCAGATAGACAATATAATGCGACATACACATACAATGAAATACTACGTAGCCTCAAAAAGGAAGGCAAGTCTGACATTCAAAAGGAGAATTCCTGAAGACATTACACTAGTGAAATATGATAGTGGTTACAGAGAAACATGGCATGATCCCATGTATATGACTACATAATCCTGTTTATAGAGTCATCAAATTCATGGAGTCAAACAGTCATGCCTTCCAGGCACTGAGGAGAGTGAACAATGTGGAATTAGTGTTTGGTGGCTACAATGTTTCTAGAGGCAAATGGTGAGGATGGCTGCAGCAGGGGGTGAGTGTACACATATCTCAGAATTGTACACTTAGAGGTGATTGATTACATGATCAATTTTATGTTCTGTATTTCTACCATGCCCGATAAAAATAAAATCATGCACACACATCTATAGCAGCTGCAGGGGATTCAAGTCCATCTCTGTTTTGTAGGGAAAAGGCTAGGGACACCCTTAGACACTAAACAAGAGAAATTCAAAGAGGTCTTCACCAATGCTCCAGCAACCCACGCCACCCCAGAACCTGATATTAATAGGCAGCTGCTGTCACCATTGACGCATTGTCCATCAGCACAAATGTTTTCAGCGACAGCGAGGTGATATGAAAACAATAGTTATAGACTTTCCTTTCCTCCATGGATCTACAAAGAAATCTAAATGAAGAGGGAGAATAAGTGCTTCCTCACATTCCATAATCACCACCATCCCATGCCAGGACTGCATAAGAAACAATTCACAGTTACATAGGTGACAGAACAACATATAACCCAACGACAGTCTAGGGCCAAGCTTGGCACTCTCTGGCTGATTGCCAGAGTTTGGTGGGTATGGCAGGCTGCAGTGGTGCCCTCTCCTGCCATGCCCCAGCACCCTCCCCACTGCCCACACTTGGCAGCTGGGCAGCAGAGCTTACCAGGAGCTGAGAGGCACACAGCCCCGAGTGACAAATGCCCTCATTCCACACACTGTCATGCTCCTCCTACCTCCAACTGTCACAGCCCAGAGCATCACAGGCATAGCCAAAGCCTATTGTCCCATTCATTCCTACATTTACCATGGCTTTGCCACGACTTTGAAACATACAGCCACCATCCCACTCACCTGGGAGAATGTGTCATTCGGAAAGCGTCTTATTATTCACCTTTTTCTACCAACGGCGGGTGCAAGTGTGAGGCCAGGGCCTTCATACTGCTCCAAAATGGATCTTTACATATAACCTAAGGAGTCCGGTGAGGTGTGCTCAAGTAACAAAGCCACATGCCAGTTCTATGCCACCTTACAGGGAGGTAAAGGTCCTTGGATTTCATCCAATTGTGTCTCCTCATGATCTCCATGCCAGCTTCTGCATCAGTACCTTCAAGTACTGAGGAGAGAAGGAAATGGCTGCACCAGAGCCAAGAGCATCTCTCTTCTGCTGTCTCACACCAGCTTCCACATTCTCATCTCTTCTCTCTCTTTTATCTTGGACTCACATTTCAGGAAGCACCAGAAACATCTTTCTTAATTAATTACTTGGACCACAGGAGACGTTTCCTGGAGACTTTTCCTAGAGCAGTGTCTTACTTAAGAGTTTCTCTGGCTGCGATAAACACAATGACCAAAAGCAGCGGGGTGGAGGAGAGTGTCTATTTCGGTCTTACAACTCTCCGTCACTGAGCGAAGCCAAGGCAGGAAAGCAAGGCAGGAACCAGGAGGCAGGAACTGGAGCAGAGGCCATGCGATTCAGGAATGCTGCTTACCTGCCTACTCTCCACGGTTCGGTCATGGGAACTGACACAGTGGCCCCCAACCGGACAATGTGCAGAGAACAAGAGAGTTTGATGTCTCGTAAGTGAGATGTCTTTGTCAAACAGCTCTACTCCCTCCCTACCCTGTCCCCAGGCCTCAAGGAGCTATGCAGAAGTAGAGGGAAGAAAGAGTGTATGAGCCAGAGGGGGTGAATGACACCAAAGAAAGTACAAGCTAGACACAACAAGACACATGGGCTCACAGAGACTGTGGCAGCATGCACAGGTCCTGCACAGGTTCAAGCCAGATGGGATCCCAGCGCTGAGACAGGAAAGTGGACATGGGCTCAGATCCCTATCCAGGAAACTATCTGCAACGGACACTGGCTAGCAAAGAAAAAACTTAATTTTCTCCAACAGAGTCTCACTGGGTATATTAGCCACACTCAAGGGCAGACCAGAGGTAGAGGGCCACACAAAAGGGACTCAAAGGTATTTTTATCTCATATTATTTTATTTGGACTTTTTTTTTCTGTCTTACTGGCCTTTTGTTTGTATATTACGCCTAAAGTTTTTGCTTGTGTACTTTTTGTGAGGTTTATGTCTGTGCTACTTGTGGTATCCAAGCTACTTGGGCTTTCCCCCTATTCTGGTTTTTTTTTAGGTTTACCTGTTTTCTTTCTAAAGAGAGAAAAGGAATGGAAGTGGAGGTGAGGAAGATCTCAGAGGAGTTGGGGGAGGAGAAACATTGATCAGAATATTGTATTAAAATTTTATTTTCAATAAATATATAATCACATTTATTTGAATTCATTCTTTCATTGTATAATCTCTGAGTTTTGACAAATGCATGTACCCATGTAACTACAAACAACATACAGAAAATTCCCACTACTTAAAAAAATAAAAATAAAAGGTTGTGCCAACACTTTTAACGCCTGATAATTACTGGGTTTTCTGCCTTATTGCTTCACCCTTTCCAGGGAGCACACAAATTAAATTTAACAGTGAGCAGCAGACATTGCTTACACACTCCTGGCCTTGCCCAGGGATGGCACAGCCCACAGTGAGGGGCAGGGGCCTTCCCATGCCAAACACTGGTTAAGAAAGTGCCCCATGAGCCAACCCGTGGAGGCATTTCTCAGCTGTAGTTCCTGTCCCAATAATCCTAACGTGTGCTGGGACAGGCGGTAACACACGGTAAAGGAGCCATGCCTTCCCACAGATTCCACGTGCTTCACACGCGTCCTGAAATAAAGGCAGCAGCAGCCTGTCAGAACCCCACCACTCTTCCAGCGTGAACACGAAGCCTGGTAAGGCTCAGAAGCCCCTTCTGCACCGTAAGCATCTCTGCTGAAGTTTGTGTGTATGTGTATTTGCGATGTATTTCTTTGTGAAAATCTCTAAGTCTCCGGAATTTTTTTTTCCTGCAACAGAAAAATCACATTTATGTTTGATAAGCACACAATAAGCTCTGGGTGCAGCATCCAGAGCTATGAAAGAAAAAGGAAAAAAAAACAGCTTTGTTTGTTTTATGCAGGGAAAGGGGGAGGGTGTTGACACCTGAGAGAAGATGCAGGCTAATCTCTCACTTGAGTCCCTCAGGGTATGTGAATTGCACTGATTTTTTTTTAATATATGGATGAGAAAGAGGGGGGTTTGCACAGTATTTACACCTACAAGGAACATCCTGGAGGGTGGTTAGAATTTGGAATTTATATGCTGAAATTTGTAGGGAAAGGAAAATGGGGGAAGGCATCTGTGAGAACAAATAGTTTTTCCCTTTTAAGAGCCAAAGGGGCTTTTTGTGGAGCAAATAAAAGCTAAAGATTTTGAAAATTCTGTTTATGGAGGTCATGTCACCTGCTGCCTCCTCCTGTCCACGACACTCCCAAGCCACCTTCTCCAGGCTGTGAGTGACACTCTGCCAGAGAAGGGCTTCGAGAAGAAGTCCAGGCTTTTAATCAGGTGACAAGGACAAGATTCTTCTCTCTCCAGCTACTGAATCTTAGGTGTCTTCAGCATGTCTTCAGGGGCAGTAGAGGGGTGGGGACCACAGTGATAGAACACTGGCCAAGCATAAGCCAGGCCCTGCACCCAAACCCCAGGATTCTCCCAAAACAGAGCTAATGAACACTTTGTACCGTGTCTGGGTCAGCTCCCTGGAGGTGCAGGGCTTGGATACTTGTGAACAGAATAGCCTGACCTCTGTGACACCAGAAGGAGAAATTTGTAAGCAACAAAGTAACTCCCCTGGTGTGTTAACCTTAGGGGTGTGCATGAGTGTGTGGGTGGAGGGGTGTACATGTGGGGAGGTGTATGTGGAATGTGTGGAATATGTGTATGTACGTGTGGTACATATGTGTGTGTGCTGTGTGTGTGTAAGTGGTGTATATAGGGTATGTGTGTATGCAGAAATGTGAAGTGGGTATGTTTGTGAGGTATCTATGTGGAGTGTATAGAGTGTGTATGTATATGTGGTGTGATGTGTGTGGTATGTATATGGTATGCGTTATGTGTGTATGTGGTATGTATATGGTGTGTATGTGTCTGTGTGCGTGTGATGTTTGCGTGGTATGTGTTTGTGTGTATACATAGTGTGTGCAGTGTGGTGTGTATTTGTGTGGAGTGTGTACATGGGGGGTATGGTCTGTGTGTGTTTGCACACATGCAAGTTTTAGCTTACCCTCTAGTAAATGAGCTAGATGTCTGTGTTCAGGCAAACACAGATCTGTGCTTCAGTAGTGAGGGGTGCTGAGGAGCGACCTGAACCGTCCCTCTCCTGGCCTCCTCTAGGAGACTGTCTCCAGGCGAATGCCTCGGTGTATGGCTGGACTGACTAAGTGCTCACCCTGCACCTTCAGAAAGAGGGGTATCCAACCTTTATTATTCTAAACTTCCTTGATTCCCTTAGAACTTCTTCACTTCACTGCTGCCCCAACCCCATCCACTGAATATTAAAAAGAAAAAAAAATCAGTTTGTTTTAAAATACCAGCCTTCTACTTGTGTTTTTTTTTCCAAATGTCTTGCTTTATGCCCAAATTGCCTTTGTAATTAGGGGGAAAAAAGTCAGCGCCAGTATAGTCTTCTAATTGGACATCTCATAATTAATTTGATTATATAGAAAAACACGGTTAAAGCAAAGGCTGAGAACCTGAAAGGAGCATCTTTCCTGTCACTGTGCTGGGGTTTTAAAACCACCTGACACATGCAGAGTGCACTGCACAGCAGGGACCTCCTGCGTCACCCAGGAACTGAAGGAGGCAGCCAGGAGCAGGGTGACTGTGACCTTGGGAACGGAGTCTCGAGTGCCCTTCAATTCCCTCAGCACCAACTCTGCAGCATCTTCATTAGTCAGCACCTAGAATACAAAACCTGCCTCGTGACAATCGACAATCCTGCGAACAGTAGACACGGGGCTCTGCAAGCACGCAGGTGAGCTGCAGCCAAGAAGAGGAACTTCCCGTGTCGGGATTTTGCCTAGAACTCTCCTCCTGTGGCCTCTATCTCCCCTCTGAAAAGACTGGCTCCAGGCTCCAGCTCTTGCATCAAGCCAAACTAATCTCCAGGCAGCCAGCGAGGCAAGCTCTCTGGCTCATTTGACTGTCCTTCTTGCTCAGGAAAACAACTACATCTCAGCTACTTCAAAAGCCTTCCATTGTGGTTGGTCTTATTAATGTACGCTTCAGCAGCGTCTGCCTTGGATGTTCCACAAAGTTTTTAGCTTCTATCTTGCCTTTTTATTTGTTCACAATGTTCCTTCCCAGAAATCCATAAAAATGACCGTCCACTTTCATCAGAGATGCTTGTTATGGAGTCTTCTCTCCAGGGGAAAAAACCTACACTTATAAATCAACAAGGAAAACTCTCAGAGAACTCAGTGAATAAAGATATTTATCCTTGTACAAGAGCCCATTTTAAATCCTAAAGTGTGCCTCTTCTATCAGGCAAATTAGAGTTTCACATTTTCTTTCTTCTAGAAATCCTAGTCTCTCTCCCTGGCTGTTCAACACAGGCTGCACATTCAATGCTGAGCAGTGCTGTTAACAGGTGCCAGCCATGCCCCTGCTCCAGGTCCCAAGCCCAGGGCTTTGCCTTTCACGAACACAGTTCAGCACATCTGCTCTCAAGCTGCTGACCTTCATTCATGTGACCAATTCACTTATATACTTTAGTATGCCTGTGCTTTAGTCAAAATCCATACAGTGTCCTGTAGTGTGTGTTCTAAAAAAGTCTGGTGAACATTAACACATCAGCAATCTGATTCGAGTTTCATTTGACTTAGCTCTCTTTAGAGACCGGGGTGGAAAACAAAATCACAAATTGCACAGCTGGATTCTCTGACTCAAGCTACCTAGCAACCGTCAAAACACACCCCAAACCACAAAGGTGTTTGAAGTTCTCCGTGAACGCTGTTTCAGCCCAAGCACAGGGGGAGGCAGCATGAGAATGAGAAAGGGCTCCAATGGCTAGAGTATTTGCAAATTCTCCCTTGAACTACTGAGCAATACGGCATGGAGGAATAGTTAGAGTCTGAGTTTTAAATATGTGCGCATGGGGCTTGGGCGTGCTCTTAACTCCTGATTTTTAGAACCATCACTATCAATGAGGGCATGTGTGCATTAGTGTCCAGATATCTGTGTCTCCCAAACTGCTCTGTCCTGCTCCTCAGAGCTCAGGTAGGAGAGGCTGCAGAGGTAGCTCTGTTGGCAAAGGGCTTTTTACATAAGCACGAAGACCTGAGTTCGTGTCCAGGAGCCCACATAGGAAACTGGATATTGTGGCACACACTTGTAATCCCAGAAGTGGCCACACCTGGACCCCTAGAACTGCAAGCCAGCCAACTTAGCCCAATCAGGGAGCCCCAGATCCAGTAGGAAACAATGGCTCACTAAACAAGGTGGATAGCTCTTGAAGAATGATACCTAAGATTGACAGCTTTTTCATGCGTGCACACATCCAGAAGTGCAACACAAACACACACACACTTCAGAGTCTGTTTGAAAAATTAATTCAGAGCATTTGTGGGATGCAATGCAAGGGAACTACTGCTACCTCCGTGCTTTCCACTGTATGGAAAACTCATTAGAAATTGAAACAGTATTTGTCTCTGCGGTGTTGGGGATCTTGGCTTATTATTTATTATATAGTCTTTTGCTACATTCACCTACTTTCAAGAAATGAAAGGACTTGAATGTTGAACTGGTTTTACAATGAGCTCACGCCCTTGGACTCAGGAGTGGAAACACATTTATGCTGGTGTCTGCACACAATCCCAGGCTCTATGGCAATCATAGCCCCCTACTTCCTCAGGACTTTCTAGCTGTATTTAAGAAATATACATCTTTTCTCACTTAGACTACTGAGAAAATAAACTAGAGTTCTATTTTGAGAATTCAAAGTACATACCATTCATGCAAACCCAAGCACACACTTGCTCAATGGCCCTGTCTGACTTCATACTTACAAAATGTGGGGAAAAGGCCATTAGTCTCACATTAGCAATACAGCTGCACATCTCCCCAGGTCCTTCCCTTGGGGACAGGCCCTATATTCATCATGATACATTAAACCCATATTTCAGGTTCTATTATTGACACGGCTCAGCCTCATCAACATTTACTATCGATGCACTGGGAGGTTTCTTTTCTTGCTTGCTCTCTTATACTTAATATATACCATCTCCTTACCTAAGGCAAGTTAAACTACAAAATCATCATGTTTTTAAAGTTATTGGGTCCTCTTCAATCACACTGCACGTGCACATAAAGTGCTGTTCCTTCTACCACCTTCACTGTCTTCTCTTTGCTGGGCCTACCAGCTTCCTGAGGCCCTGGGCTCTATCCTTTTAGTGTGTAAAACCCAGTAGACTCTTGACAAAGTCTTTTCAAATGTAAATTACTTCCTCCCCAGAATGCTTCCTTGTGTCAGAACACACTCTCCAGATACAAGTGCATCGGCAGCTTCCACTGCACACCTGCACACTCTCTCTAGTCCTACTCACCCTGCATCCCTGCTGCTCTGTGAGCTTTGCCCTACTTGATCGTTTCCTCCCCGCTCTCCTCCCTCACAGCTGTGGTTACTGCTGCTTCTATCTCTCTATGTCTAAGGTCTTTCTCCTTCTTCACTTCACATCTAAGTGGCTTCAAAGACTTTTCTTTCTATAGCTAGCTTATTTAACTTAGCACAATGTCCTCCTGCACCAACCACGTTGCAGCAAATAGCAGCCTTAAAGCTAACTAGGATTTTATTGTATTGTTAAATGCAAAACAGCAAATTTTTGGAATAATAGTAAAGTAGGGTGCTGGAAGTGTTGAAGAGATGACATAGAAGGTAAGAGCACTTGCTGCTCTTCCAAGGGACCCAAAATTCAGTTCCTAGCACCCATATCAAGCAGCTCACAACCTGTGGCTTCAGCTCCAAGATTTTGACATCATCTTCTCGCCTCTTCAGGCACCCACACATAAAGCATACACTCATACAGATAGACATACACACACAAACACACACTAAAATTTTAGGTAAACCATATACATATTCTACCATAACCATCATTTATCAATTTAAAA